>JARBDR010000723.1:0-141940 GCA_029721355.1 Tegillarca granosa | reverse complement strand
TGAATTTTATTTCTTTATCAGATTTAACTTCTTTATAGAAATATGAAAATTGAATTTTCAATATTTTGGGGTTAGAAGTCTTCGTAATTGGGATTTAGCTCACCAGATAAAATTTTTCTTTTCTTAGTTTATTCTAATTATGTTCAATTTTAATATGATACGATGTGTTTTTCTATTAAAACAAACTAAAAATAATTCAAAATAAGATTTTAATCAGGTTTTGGCTAATATTACACAAAATTTTAAACTTTTTGGATTTTCTAGGTTTCTGCTTTCACATTGGAATGCAAAGTTTGTTGCCTCATACACAGCATTCCTTAGCTGGATTTGGATTAATATAAATTTGAAACTTTGGATTCATAATTTTCAACTGTTTGGCTTAAATTTATATGCATCAAACTTTTCGATCTTAGTGTCACTGATGAGGAATGAATTTTCGAAGTGTGCATTGCCTCATGCACAGCATTCCTTAGCTGGATTTGGATTTATATCATTTGAAACTTTGGATTCATAATTTTCAACTGTTTGGCTTATATTTTTATGCATCAAACTTTTCGATCTTAGTGTCACTGATGAGGCCTGAATTTCCGAAGTGTGCATATCTGGCACATCCAAATTTTACTGGTATTTGTATTATATATTTACTACCCCTGAGCGAGTTCCGCTGCTGGTGGAGTAAAACTCCCCGAGGGTATCCATAACTCAGTAGGCAGTACTTTGTGCTGTCAGAAAATGTACCATTTAGCAACATTTTCAGTCGTCTAAAATTTGGAATTAATTAAAAACTAAGGTTTGTGCCCTCATTAACAGCATTCCTTAGCTGGATTTGGATTTATATAATTTTGAAACTTTAGATCCATTTTTTTCAACTGTTTGGCTTTTATTTTTTATGTATCAAACTTTTCGGTCTTAGTGTCACTGATGAGGAAAGAATTTCCGAAATGTGCATATCTGGCACATCCAAATTGAACTGGTATCTGTATTATATATTTACTACCCCTGAGCGGGTACCGCTGCTGGTGGAGTAAACCTCCCCGAAGGTATCCATAACTCAGTAGGCAGTACTTTGTGCTGTCAGAAAATGTACCATTTATCAACATTTTCAGTCGTCTAAAATTTGGAATTAATTGAAAACTAAGGTTTGTTGCCTCATGCACAGCATTCCTTAGCTGGATTTGGATTTATATAATTTTGAATCTTTAGATTCATTATTTTCAACTGTTTGGCTTATATTTTTCATGTATCAAACTTTTCGGTCTTAGTGTCACTGATGAGGAATGATTTTCCGAAATGTGCACAACTGGCACATCAAAATTTAACTGGTATTTGTATTATATATTTACATACATGAAATTTGTTTAAATTGCAAAAATTACATTCAAGTAGCATACATGATTTTTTAAGTTGCATACATCATAATTTCTGTCGAAAACATGAAGTTAAAGTTCAAATCGGGAAGTTTTAAGTTGCAAACATTATACAGCTGCAAAGATTAAGTTTGCAAATAAATAACAAATATCTGCTAAATTTTGAAAATTAGTAACCATCCGTTGTTAACCCTAAAAAATAAGTTTCTTACCCTAAATAAATCATTATTCAAACTTAAATTTTTGTTTTTTATCCAACCTAATATGTCTAACCTCAAGTTAAATTTTAAAACCTCAGCTTATTCGAAGGATCTACAACCTAAATTTAGGACCAATTTATACAATCTGCCCCAACCGAAAAACTTTATCAAAATACATTCAATAAATAGTAGGTATACATCATTATTACTGAAAAGAAGCCGAGTCGTCAAACACCAGTCGTATTTGGCATTTGAAATCAAATACTTTTTCAACAGAAATGGACAACTTAAAAAAATAGTCAACCAATTTTCAAAAAGGTTTTAGATTTTTTTCTTGCAAGTAAAACATATCTACACCAAAATCTTACCAAATGCCAAAACATTACACCTTGTTTGAAGCAATAAGGTGGAAAACATGAATTTTGTACTTGGATTAATGAAATTAAGTTGCATACATAAAATCTTTTAAGCTGCAAAAATGACATTTAAATTGCACACATGATTTAAGATGCAGAAATGACATTAAAGCTGTATACATGAAAAGCCTGAAATTGTCAGATTTAAATGTTTGGGTACGACATACTTACGCTATATCCTACTATTTGTCAACAAAATAACACCTTATTTAAAGCAATGAGGTGACAAACATGAATTCTTAACTTTCATAATTAAAATCTTTTTATGTTGCAAAAAATTACATTTAAGTTGCATGATAATTAAGTTGCAAAAATGAAATTAAGTTACATACATGAAAATTTTTAAGTTGCAAAAACTACATTTGAGTTGCATATATGATTTTTTTACTTTTAGCAAAATTTTCAGCCCTGTAGAATTTGAAATTTGTTTTAAACTAAAGTTTGTTGCCTCATGAAAAGCATTCCTTAGCTTGATTTGGATTTATATAACTTTTGCAACTTTAGATTCATTATTTTTTAACTGTTTGGCTTAAGTTTTTTATCTATCAAACTTTTTGGTCTAAGTATCACTGATGAGGAACGAATTTCCGAAATGTACACATCTGGCACATCAAAATTTAACTGGTATTTGTATTATATATTTACTATCCCTGACCGGGTACCGCTGCTGTGGAGTAAAACTCCCCGAGGTTATCCATAACTCAGTAGGCAGTACTTTGTGCTGTCAGAAAATGTACCATTTAGCAACATTTTCAGTCGTCTAAAATTTGGAATTAATTGAAAACTAAGGTGTGTTCCCTCATGCACAGCATTCCTTAGCTGGATTTGGATTTATATAATTTTGAAACTTAAGATCCATTTTTTCAACTGTTTGGCTTTTATTTTTTATGTATCAAACTTTTCGGTCTTAGTGTCACTGATGAGGAAAAACTTTTTCAAAATACATTCAATAAATAGTGGGGTATACATCATTATTACTGAAAAGAAGCCGAGTTGTCAAACACCAGTCGGATTTGTCAACTGAAATCAAGTACTTTTTCAACAGAAATAGAAAACTTCAAAAATAGTCAACCAATTTTCAGGAAAGTTTTTAGATTTTTTCTTGCAAGTAAGACATATTTACAGCCTAAATCTTACCATATGTAGAAAAAATTACACCTTGTTTACAGCAACAAGGAGGCAAACATGAGTTTTTGATTTGCATAAATTAAATTAAAGTTGCATAAATAAAATCTTTTAAGCTGCAAAAATGACATTCAAGTTGCATACATGATTTTTAAAGTTTCAAAAATGACATTTTAAGCTGCATACATGAATTCTTGCTAATTTGCTAAAATAACAATTTAGTAGCATACATGAAATCGTTGTAAGCCGCCAAAATGACATTTTAGTTCCATACATGATTTATTAAGTTGTAAAGTTGACATCTAAGATGCATTCATGACTATTTCAGTTGCAAAAAGGAAATTTAGTTACATACTTAACATCTTTTTAAGTTGGAAAGTTGACATCTAAGTTGCATTCATGACTATTTCAGTTGCATACAACATTATTTTTCTGTTTCAAACATGAAGTTTACGTTGCAAACATAAAGTCTAAGTGGTGAGGAATGAATTTCCGTAATGTGCACATCTGGCACATCTAAATTCATTTATTATTAGTGTTTTATATTTACAAACTCATAGCGGGTGCCGCTGCTGGTGGAGTAGAACTCCCCGAGGGTATCCATAACTCAGTAGGCAGTAGTTTGTGCTGTCAGAAAATGTACCATTTAACCAAATTTTCAGCTGCCTTAAATTCTGAAATTTGTTAAAAACTAATGTTTGTTCCCTCATGCAAATCATTCCTTAGCTGGATTTGTATTCATAAAATTTTGGAACTTTAGATTCATTAATTTTCAACTGTTTGGCTTATGTTTTTCATTATCAAACTTTTCGGTCTAAGTGTCACTAATGAGGAAAGAATTGCCGAAATGTGCACATCTGGCACATCTAAATTCAACTGGTATTTGTGTTATATATTTGAAAAAAGAGTAACCAGCCGGGTCACTGAAAACCAGTTGCATTTGGCAACTGAAATCAAGTTCTTTTTTCAACAAATATGGAAAAACTTAAAAAAAAAAAGTCAAACAAATTTCAAGAAATTTTAACATTTTATTCCTTCCAGGTAAGACATATCTACACCAAAATCTACCATATGCCAAAACATTACACCTTGTTTGAAGCAATAAGATGGAAAACATGAATTTTGTACTTGGATAAATGAAATTAAGTTGCATATACAGAATTTTGAAGCTGCAAAAATGACATTTAAATTGCACACATGATTTAAGATGCAAAAATGACATTTAAGCTGCATACATGAAAAGCCTGAAATTTTCTGATTTAAATCCTTTGGGTAAGACATACTTACACGCTATATCCTACTATTTGTCAACAAAATAACACCTTGTTTAAAGCAATGAGGTGACAAACATGAATTTTTAACTTGGATTATTAAAATCTTTTGATGTTGCGAAAAATTACATTTAAGTTGAATGATATTTTAGTTGCAAAAATGAAATTGAGTTACATACATGAAATCTTTTTAAGTTGCAAAAACTACAATTGAGTTGCATACATGATTTTTTTAGTTGCATACATGATTATTTTAGTTGCAAACATGAAGTTTAAGTTGCAAACATGAAGTTTAAATTTTCAAAAAAGTACCCATCAGTTCCAACTGTAAATTTTAAGTTGCTAACATGTCAGAATAATTGCAAATATGTTTCAGTCGTCTAAAATTTGAAATTAATTTAAAACTAAGGTTTGTTGCCTCATACACAGCATTCCTTAGCTGGATTTGGATTAATATAAATTTGAAACTTTGGATTCATAATTTTCAACTGTTTGGCTTAAATTTATATGCATCAAACTTTTCGATCTTAGTGTCACTGATGAGGAATGAATTTTCGAAGTGTGCACATCTGGAACATCAAAATTTTACTGGTATTTGTATTATATATTTACTACCCCTGAGTGGGTTCCGCTGCTGGTGAAGTAAAACTCCCCGAGGGTATCAATAACTCAGTAGGCAGTACTTTGTGTTGTCAGAAAATGTACCATTTAGCAAAATTTTAAGTCGTCTAAAATTTGAAATTAATTGAAAACTAAGGTTTGTTGCCTCATGCACAGCATTCCTTAGCTGGATTTGGATTTATATCAATTTGAAACTTTGGATTCATAATTTTCAACTGTTTGGCTTATATTTTTATGCATCAAACTTTTCGATCTTAGTGTCAATGATGAGGCATGAATTTCCGAAGTGTGCATATCTGGCACATCCAAATTTTACTGGTATTTGTATTATATATTTACTACCCCTGAGCGAGTTCCGCTGCTGGTGGAGTAAAACTCCCCGAGGGTATCCATAACTCAGTAGGCAGTACTTTGTGCTGTCAGAAAATGTACCATTTAGCAACATTTTCAGTCGTCTAAAATTTGGAATTAATTAAAAACTAAGGTTTGTTCCCTCATGCACAGCATTCCTTAGCTGGATTTGGATTTATATAATTTTGAAAATTTAGATCCATTTTTTTCAACTGTTTGGCTTTTATTTTTTATGTATTAACCTTTTCGGTCTTAGTGTCACTGATGAGGAAAGAATTTCCGAAATGTGCATATCTGGCACATCCAAATTGAACTGGTATTTGTATTATATATTTACTACCCCTGAGCGGGTACCGCTGCTGGTGGAGTAAAACTCCCCGAAGGTATCCATAACTCAGTAGGCAGTACTTTGTGCTGTCAGAAAATGTACCATTTATCAAGTTGAAACGATGAAATTTGTTTCATACATGAATTTTTAAGTTGCAAAAATTGAAATTGTTACATACATGAAATCTGTTTAAGTTGCAAAAATTACTTTCAAGTAGCATACATGATTTTTAAGTTGCATACATCATTATGTCTGTCGAAAACATGAAGTTGAAGTTCCAATCATGAAGTTTTAAGTTGCAAACATTAAACAGCTGCAAAGATTAAGTTTGGAAATATATAACACATATCTGGTAAATTTTGAAAATTAGTAACCATTCGTTGTTAACCCTAAAAAAATAAGTTTCTTACCCTAAATAAATCATTATTCAAACTTAAATTTTTGTTTTTTTTCCAACCTAATATGTCTAACTTCAACTTAAATTTTCAAACCTCAGCTTAATCGAAGGATCTACAACCTAAATTTAGGACCAATTGATGCAATCTGCCCCAACCGAAAAACTTTATCAAAATACATTCAATAAATAGTGGGGTATACATCATTATTACTGAAAAGAAGCCGAGTCGTCAAACACCAGTCGGATTTGTCAACTGAAATCAAGTACTTTTTCAACAGAAATAGAAAACTTCAAAAATAGTCAACCAATTTTCAAGAAAGTATTTTGATTTTTTCTTGCAAGTAAGACATATTTACAGCCTAAATCTTACCATATATAGAAAAAATTACACCTTGTTTACAGCAACAAGGAGGCAAACATGAGTTTTTGATTTGCATAAATTAAATTAAGTTGCATAAATAAAATCTTTAAGCTGCAAAAATGACATTCAAGTTGCATACATGATTTTTAAAGTTTCAAAAATGACATTTTAGCTGCATACATGGAATTCTTGCTAATTTGCTAAAATAACATTTTAGTAGCATACATGAAATCGTTGTAAGCCGCCAAAATGACATTTTAGTTCCATACATGGTTTTTTAAGTTGTAAAGTGGACATTTAAGTTCCATACATGATTTTTTAAGTTGCAAAAAGGAAATTTAGTTACATACTTAAAATCTTTTTAAGTTGGAAAGTTGACATCTAAATTGCATTCATGACTATTTCAGTTGCAAAAAGGAAATTAGTTACATACTTAAAATCTTTTTAAGTTGGAAAGTTGACATCTAAGTTGCATTCATGACTATTTCAGTTGCATACAACATTATTTTTCTGTTTCAAACATGAAGTTTACGTTGCAAACATAAAGTCTAAGTGGTGAGGAATGAATTTCCGTTATGTGCACATCTGGCACATCTAAATTCATTTATTATTAGTGTTTTATATTTACAAACTCATAGCGGGTGCCGCTGCTGGTGGAGTAGAACTCCCCGAGGGTATCCATAACTCAGTAGGCAGTAGTTTGTGCTGTCAGAAAATGTACCATTTAACCAAATTTTCAGCTGCCTTAAATTCTGAAATTTGTTAAAAACTAATGTTTGTTCCCTCATGCAAATCATTCCTTAGCTGGATTTGTATTCATAAAATTTTGGAACTTTAGATTCATTAATTTTCAACTGTTTGGCTTATGTTTTCATTATCAAACTTTTCGGTCTAAGTGTCACTAATGAGGAAAGAATTGCCGAAATGTGCACATCTGGCACATCTAAATTCAACTGGTATTTGTGTTATATATTTGAAAAAAGAGTAACCAGCCGGGTCACTGAAAACCAGTTGCATTTGGCAACTGAAATCAAGTTCTTTTTTCAACAAATATGGAAAAACTTAAAAAAAAAAAAAGTCAAACAAATTTCAAGAAATTTTAACATTTTATTCCTTCCAGGTAAGACATATCTACCCCAAAATCTTACCATATGCCAAAACATTACACTTTGTTTGAAGCAATAAGATGGAAAACATGAATTTTGTACTTGGATAAATGAAATTAAGTTGCATATACAGAATCTTTGAAGCTGCAAAAATGACATTTAAATTGCACACATGATTTAAGATGCAAAAATGACATTTAAGCTGCATACATGAAAAGCCTGAAATTTTCTGATTTAAATCCTTTGGGTAAGACATACTTACACGCTATATCCTACTATTTGTCAACAAAATAACACCTTGTTTAAAGCAATGAGGTGACAAACATGAATTTTTAACTTGGATTATTAAAATCTTTTGATGTTGCAAAAAATTACATTTAAGTTGAATGATATTTTAGTTGCAAAAATGAAATTGAGGTACATACATGAAATCTTTTTAAGTTGCAAAAACTACAATTGAGTTGCATACATGATTTTTTTAGTTGCATACATGATTATTTTAGTTGCAAACATGAAGTTTAAGTTGCAAACATGAAGTTTAAATTTTCAAAAAAGTACCCATCAGTTCCAACTGTAAATTTTAAGTTGCTAACATGTCAGAATAATTACAAATATGTTTCAGTCGTCTAAAATTTGAAATTAATTTAAAACTAAGGTTTGTTGCCTCATACACAGCATTCCTTAGCTGGATTTGGATTAATATAAATTTGAAACTTTGGATTCATAATTTTCAACTGTTTGGCTTAAATTTATATGCATCAAACTTTTTGATCTTAGTGTCACTGATGAGGAATGAATTTTCGAAGTGTGCACATCTGGAACATCAAAATTTTACTGGTATTTGTATTATATATTTACTACCCCTGAGTGGGTTCCGCTGCTGGTGAAGTAAAACTCCCCGAGGGTATCAATAACTCAGTAGGCAGTACTTTGTGTTGTCAGAAAATGTACCATTTAGCAAAATTTTAAGTCGTCTAAAATTTGAAATTAATTGAAAACTAAGGTTTGTTGCCTCATGCACAGCATTCCTTAGCTGGATTTGGATTTATATCAATTTGAAACTTTGGATTCATAATTTTCAACTGTTTGGCTTATATTTTTATGCATCAAACTTTTCGATCTTAGTGTCAATGATGAGGCATGAATTTCCGAAGTGTGCATATCTGGCACATCCAAATTTTACTGGTATTTGTATTATATATTTACTACCCCTGAGCGAGTTCCGCTGCTGGTGGAGTAAAACTCCCCGAGGGTATCCATAACTCAGTAGGCAGTACTTTGTGCTGTCAGAAAATGTACCATTTAGCAACATTTTCAGTCGTCTAAAATTTGGAATTAATTAAAAACTAAGGTTTGTTCCCTCATGCACAGCATTCCTTAGCTGGATTTGGATTTATATAATTTTGAAACTTTAGATCCATTTTTTCAACTGTTTGGCTTTTATTTTTTATGTATCAAACTTTTCGGTCTTAGTGTCACTGATGAGGAAAGAATTTCCGAAATGTGCATATCTGGCACATCCAAATTGAACTGGTATTTGTATTATATATTTACTACCCCTGAGCGGGTACCGCTGCTGGTGGAGTAAAACTCCCCGAAAGTATCCATAACTCAGTAGGCAGTACTTTGTGCTGTCAGAAAATGTACCATTTATCAAGTTGAAACGATGAAATTTGTTTCATACATGAATTTTTAAGTTGCAAAAATTGAAATTGTTACATACATGAAATCTGTTTAAGTTGCAAAAATTACTTTCAAGTAGCATACATGATTTTTAAGTTGCATACATCATTATGTCTGTCGAAAACATGAAGTTGAAGTTCCAATCATGAAGTTTTAAGTTGCAAACATTAAACAGCTGCAAAGATTAAGTTTGGAAATATATAACACATATCTGGTAAATTTTGAAAATTAGTAACCATTCGTTGTTAACCCTAAAAAAATAAGTTTCTTACCCTAAATAAATCATTATTCAAACTTAAATTTTTGTTTTTTTTCCAACCTAATATGTCTAACTTCAACTTAAATTTTCAAACCTCAGCTTAATCGAAGGATCTACAACCTAAATTTAGGACCAATTGATGCAATCTGCCCCAACCGAAAAACTTTATCAAAATACATTCAATAAATAGTGGGGTATACATCATTATTACTGAAAAGAAGCCGAGTCGTCAAACACCAGTCGGATTTGTCAACTGAAATTAAGTACTTTTTCAACAGAAATAGAAAACTTCAAAAATAGTCAACCAATTTTCAAGAAAGTTTTTTGATTTTTTCTTGCAAGTAAGACATATTTACAGCCTAAATCTTACCATATATAGAAAAAATTACACCTTGTTTACAGCAACAAGGAGGCAAACATGAGTTTTTGATTTGCATAAATTAAATTAAGTTGCATAAATAAAATCTTTAAGCTGCAAAAATGACATTCAAGTTGCATACATGATTTTTAAAGTTTCAAAAATGACATTTTAGCTGCATACATGGAATTCTTGCTAATTTGCTAAAATAACATTTTAGTAGCATACATGAAATCGTTGTAAGCCGCCAAAATGACATTTTAGTTCCATACATGGTTTTTTAAGTTGTAAAGTTGACATTTAAGTTCCATACATGATTTTTTAAGTTGCAAAAAGGAAATTTAGTTACATACTTAAAATCTTTTTAAGTTGGAAAGTTGACATCTAAATTGCATTCATGACTATTTCAGTTGCAAAAAGGAAATTAAGTTACATACTTAAAATCTTTTTAAGTTGGAAAGTTGACATCTAAGTTGCATTCATGACTATTTCAGTTGCATACAACATTATTTTTCTGTTTCAAACATGAAGTTTACGTTGCAAACATAAAGTCTAAGTGGTGAGGAATGAATTTCCGTAATGTGCACATCTGGCACATCTAAATTCATTTATTATTAGTGTTTTATATTTACAAACTCATAGCGGGTGCCGCTGCTGGTGGAGTAGAACTCCCCGAGGGTATCCATAACTCAGTAGGCAGTAGTTTGTGCTGTCAGAAAATGTACCATTTAACCAAATTTTCAGCTGCCTTAAATTCTGAAATTTGTTAAAAACTAATGTTTGTTCCCTCATGCAAGTCATTCCTTAGCTGGATTTGTATTCATAAAATTTTGGAACTTTAGATTCATTAATTTTCAACTGTTTGGCTTATGTTTTTCATTATCAAACTTTTCGGTCTAAGTGTCACTAATGAGGAAAGAATTGCCGAAATGTGCACATCTGGCACATCTAAATTCAACTGGTATTTGTGTTATATATTTGAAAAAAGAGTAACCAGCCGGGTCACTGAAACCAGTTGCATTTGGCAACTGAAATCAAGTTCTTTTTTCAACAAATATGGAAAAACTTAAAAAAAAAAAAAGTCAAACAAATTTCAAGAAATTATAACATTTTATTCCTTCCAGGTAAGACATATCTACACCAAAATCTTACCATATGCCAAAACATTACACCTTGTTTGAAGCAATAAGATGGAAAACATGAATTTTGTACTTGGATAAATGAAATTAAGTTGCATATACAGAATCTTTGAAGCTGCAAAAATGACATTTAAATTGCACACATGATTTAAGATGCAAAAATGACATTTAAGCTGCATACATGAAAAGCCTGAAATTTTCTGATTTAAATCCTTTGGGTAAGACATACTTACACGCTATATCCTACTATTTGTCAACAAAATAACACCTTGTTTAAAGCAATGAGGTGACAAACATGAATTTTTAACTTGGATTATTAAAATCTTTTGATGTTGCAAAAAATTACATTTAAGTTGAATGATATTTTAGTTGCAAAAATGAAATTGAGTTACATACATGAAATCTTTTTAAGTTGCAAAAACTACAATTGAGTTGCATACATGATTTTTTTAGTTGCATACATGATTATTTTAGTTGCAAACATGAAGTTTAAGTTGCAAACATGAAGTTTAAATTTTCAAAAAAGTACCCATCAGTTCCAACTGTAAACTTTAAGTTGCTAACATGTCAGAATAATTGCAAATATGTTTCAGTCGTCTAAAATTTGAAATTAATTTAAAACTAAGGTTTGTTGCCTCATACACAGCATTCCTTAGCTGGATTTGGATTAATATAAATTTGAAACTTTGGATTCATAATTTTCAACTGTTTGGCTTAAATTTATATGCATCAAACTTTTCGATCTTAGTGTCACTGATGAGGAATGAATTTTCGAAGTGTGCACATCTGGAACATCAAAATTTTACTGGTATTTGTATTATATATTTACTACCCCTGAGTGGGTTCCGCTGCTGGTGAAGTAAAACTCCCCGAGGGTATCAATAACTCAGTAGGCAGTACTTTGTGTTGTCAGAAAATGTACCATTTAGCAAAATTTTAAGTCGTCTAAAATTTGAAATTAATTGAAAACTAAGGTTTGTTGCCTCATGCACAGCATTCCTTAGCTGGATTTGGATTTATATCAATTTGAAACTTTGGATTCATAATTTTCAACTGTTTGACTTATATTTTTATGCATCAAACTTTTCGATCTTAGTGTCAATGATGAGGCATGAATTTCCGAAGTGTGCATATCTGGCACATCCAAATTTAACTGGTATTTGTATTATATATTTACTACCCCTGAGCGAGTTCCGCTGCTGGTGGAGTAAAACTCCCCGAGGGTATCCATAACTCAGTAGGCAGTACTTTGTGCTGTCAGAAAATGTACCATTTAGCAACATTTTCAGTCGTCTAAAATTTGGAATTAATTAAAAACTAAGGTTTGTTCCCTCATGCACAGCATTCCTTAGCTGGATTTGGATTTATATAATTTTGAAGCTTTGGATTCATAATTTTCAACTGTTTGGCTTATATTTTTATGCATCAAACTTTTCGATCTTAGTGTCAATGATGAGGCATGAATTTCCGAAGTGTGCATATCTGGCACTACCAAATTTTACTGGTATTTGTATTATATATTTACTACCCCTGAGCGAGTTCCGCTGCTGGTGGAGTAAAACTCCCCGAGGGTATCCATAACTCAGTAGGCAGTACTTTGTGCTGTCAGAAAATGTACCATTTAGCAACATTTTCAGTCGTCTAAAATTTGGAATTAATTAAAAACTAAGGTTTGTTCCCTCATGCACAGCATTCCTTAGCTGGATTTGGATTTATATAATTTTGAAACTTTAGATCCATTTTTTTCAACTGTTTGGCTTTTATTTTTTATGTATCAAACTTTTCGGTCTTAGTGTCACTGATGAGGAAAGAATTTCCGAAATGTGCATATCTGGCACATCCAAATTGAACTGGTATTTGTATTATATATTTACTACCCCTGAGCGGGTACCGCTGCTGGTGGAGTAAAACTCCCCGAAGGTATCCATAACTCAGTAGGCAGTACTTTGTGCTGTCAGAAAATGTACCATTTATCAAGTTGAAACGATGAAATTTGTTTCATACATGAATTTTTAAGTTGCAAAAATTGAAATTGTTACATACATGAAATCTGTTTAAGTTGCAAAAATTACTTTCAAGTAGCATACATGATTTTTAAGTTGCATACATCATTATGTCTGTCGAAAACATGAAGTTGAAGTTCCAATCATGAAGTTTTAAGTTGCAAACATTAAACAGCTGCAAAGATTAAGTTTGGAAATATATAACACATATCTGGTAAATTTTGAAAATTAGTAACCATTCGTTGTTAACCCTAAAAAAATAAGTTTCTTACCCTAAATAAATCATTATTCAAACTTAAATTTTTGTTTTTTTTCCAACCTAATATGTCTAACTTCAACTTAAATTTTCAAACCTCAGCTTAATCGAAGGATCTACAACCTAAATTTAGGACCAATTGATGCAATCTGCCCCAACCGAAAAACTTTATCAAAATACATTCAATAAATAGTGGGGTATACATCATTATTACTGAAAAGAAGCCGAGTCGTCAAACACCAGTCGGATTTGTCAACTGAAATCAAGTACTTTTTCAACAGAAATAGAAAACTTCAAAAATAGTCAACCAATTTTCAAGAAAGTTTTTTGATTTTTTCTTGCAAGTAAGACATATTTACAGCCTAAATCTTACCATATATAGAAAAAATTACACCTTGTTTACAGCAACAAGGAGGCAAACATGAGTTTTTGATTTGCATAAATTAAATTAAGTTGCATAAATAAAATCTTTAAGCTGCAAAAATGACATTCAAGTTGCATACATGATTTTTAAAGTTTTCAAAAATGACATTTTAGCTGCATACATGGAATTCTTGCTAATTTGCTAAAATAACATTTTAGTAGCATACATGAAATCGTTGTAAGCCGCCAAAATGACATTTTAGTTCCATACATGGTTTTTTAAGTTGTAAAGTGGACATTTAAGTTCCATACATGATTTTTTAAGTTGCAAAAAGGAAATTTAGTTACATACTTAAAATCTTTTTAAGTTGGAAAGTTGACATCTAAATTGCATTCATGACTATTTCAGTTGCAAAAAGGAAATTAAGTTACATACTTAAAATCTTTTTAAGTTGGAAAGTTGACATCTAAGTTGCATTCATGACTATTTCAGTTGCATACAACATTATTTTTCTGTTTCAAACATGAAGTTTACGTTGCAAACATAAAGTCTAAGTGGTGAGGAATGAATTTCCGTAATGTGCACATCTGGCACATCTAAATTCATTTATTATTAGTGTTTTATATTTACAAACTCATAGCGGGTGCCGCTGCTGGTGGAGTAGAACTCCCCGAGGGTATCCATAACTCAGTAGGCAGTAGTTTGTGCTGTCAGAAAATGTACCATTTAACCAAATTTTCAGCTGCCTTAAATTCTGAAATTTGTTAAAAACTAATGTTTGTTCCCTCATGCAAATCATTCCTTAGCTGGATTTGTATTCATAAAATTTTGGAACTTTAGATTCATTAATTTTCAACTGTTTGGCTTATGTTTTCATTATCAAACTTTTCGGTCTAAGTGTCACTAATGAGGAAAGAATTGCCGAAATGTGCACATCTGGCACATCTAAATTCAACTGGTATTTGTGTTATATATTTGAAAAAAGAGTAACCAGCCGGGTCACTGGAAACCAGTTGCATTTGGCAACTGAAATCAAGTTCTTTTTTCAACAAATATGGAAAAACTTAAAAAAAAAAAAAGTCAAACAAATTTCAAGAAATTATAACATTTTATTCCTTCCAGGTAAGACATATCTACACTAAAATCTTACCATATGCCAAAACATTACACCTTGTTTGAAGCAATAAGATGGAAAACATGAATTTTGTACTTGGATAAATGAAATTAAGTTGCATATACAGAATCTTTGAAGCTGCAAAAATGACATTTAAATTGCACACATGATTTAAGATGCAAAAATGACATTTAAGCTGCATACATGAAAAGCCTGAAATTTTCTGATTTAAATCCTTTGGGTAAGACATACTTACACGCTATATCCTACTATTTGTCAACAAAATAACACCTTGTTTAAAGCAATGAGGTGACAAACATGAATTTTTAACTTGGATTATTAAAATCTTTTGATGTTGCAAAAAATTACATTTAAGTTGAATGATATTTTAGTTGCAAAAATGAAATTGAGTTACATACATGAAATCTTTTTAAGTTGCAAAAACTACAATTGAGTTGCATACATGATTTTTTTAGTTGCATACATGATTATTTTAGTTGCAAACATGAAGTTTAAGTTGCAAACATGAAGTTTAAATTTTCAAAAAAGTACCCATCAGTTCCAACTGTAAATTTTAAGTTGCTAACATGTCAGAATAATTGCAAATATGTTTCAGTCGTCTAAAATTTGAAATTAATTTAAAACTAAGGTTTGTTGCCTCATACACAGCATTCCTTAGCTGGATTTGGATTAATATAAATTTGAAACTTTGGATTCATAATTTTCAACTGTTTGGCTTAAATTTATATGCATCAAACTTTTCGATCTTAGTGTCACTGATGAGGAATGAATTTTCGAAGTGTGCACATCTGGAACATCAAAATTTTACTGGTATTTGTATTATATATTTACTACCCCTGAGTGGGTTCCGCTGCTGGTGAAGTAAAACTCCCCGAGGGTATCAATAACTCAGTAGGCAGTACTTTGTGTTGTCAGAAAATGTACCATTTAGCAAAATTTTAAGTCGTCTAAAATTTGAAATTAATTGAAAACTAAGGTTTGTTGCCTCATGCACAGCATTCCTTAGCTGGATTTGGATTTATATCAATTTGAAACTTTGGATTCATAATTTTCAACTGTTTGGCTTATATTTTTATGCATCAAACTTTTCGATCTTAGTGTCAATGATGAGGCATGAATTTCCGAAGTGTGCATATCTGGCACATCCAAATTTTACTGGTATTTGTATTATATATTTACTACCCCTGAGCGAGTTCCGCTGCTGGTGGAGTAAAACTCCCCGAGGGTATCCATAACTCAGTAGGCAGTACTTTATGCTGTCAGAAAATGTACCATTTAGCAACATTTTCAGTCGTCTAAAATTTGGAATTAATTAAAAACTAAGGTTTGTTCCCTCATGCACAGCATTCCTTAGCTGGATTTGGATTTATATAATTTTGAAACTTTAGATCCATTTTTTTCAACTGTTTGGCTTTTATTTTTTATGTATCAAACTTTTCGGTCTTAGTGTCACTGATGAGGAAAGAATTTCCGAAATGTGCATATCTGGCACATCCAAATTGAACTGGTATTTGTATTATATATTTACTACCCCTGAGCGGGTACCGCTGCTGGTGGAGTAAAACTCCCCGAAAGTATCCATAACTCAGTAGGCAGTACTTTGTGCTGTCAGAAAATGTACCATTTATCAAGTTGAAACGATGAAATTTGTTTCATACATGAATTTTTAAGTTGCAAAAATTGAAATTGTTACATACATGAAATCTGTTTAAGTTGCAAAAATTACTTTCAAGTAGCATACATGATTTTTAAGTTGCATACATCATTATGTCTGTCGAAAACATGAAGTTGAAGTTCCAATCATGAAGTTTTAAGTTGCAAACATTAAACAGCTGCAAAGATTAAGTTTGGAAATATATAACACATATCTGGTAAATTTTGAAAATTAGTAACCATTCGTTGTTAACCCTAAAAAAATAAGTTTCTTACCCTAAATAAATCATTATTCAAACTTAAATTTTTGTTTTTTTTCCAACCTAATATGTCTAACTTCAACTTAAATTTTCAAACCTCAGCTTAATCGAAGGATCTACAACCTAAATTTAGGACCAATTGATGCAATCTGCCCCAACCGAAAAACTTTATCAAAATACATTCAATAAATAGTGGGGTATACATCATTATTACTGAAAAGAAGCCGAGTCGTCAAACACCAGTCGGATTTGTCAACTGAAATCAAGTACTTTTTCAACAGAAATAGAAAACTTCAAAAATAGTCAACCAATTTTCAAGAAAGTTTTTTGATTTTTTCTTGCAAGTAAGACATATTTACAGCCTAAATCTTACCATATATAGAAAAAATTGTGTACAGCAACAAGGAGGCAAACATGAGTTTTTGATTTGCATAAATAAAATTAAGTTGCATAAATAAAATCTTTACGCTGCAAAAATGACATTCAAGTTGCATACATGATTTTTAAAGTTTCAAAAATGACATTTTAGCTGCATACATGGAATTCTTGCTAATTTGCTAAAATAACATTTTAGTAGCATACATGAAATCGTTGTAAGCCGCCAAAATGACATTTTAGTTCCATACATGGTTTTTTAAGTTGTAAAGTTGACATTTAAGTTCCATACATGATTTTTTAAGTTGCAAAAAGGAAATTTAGTTACATACTTAAAATCTTTTTAAGTTGGAAAGTTGACATCTAAATTGCATTCATGACTATTTCAGTTGCAAAAAGGAAATTAAGTTACATACTTAAAATCTTTTTAAGTTGGAAAGTTGACATCTAAGTTGCATTCATGACTATTTCAGTTGCATACAACATTATTTTTCTGTTTCAAACATGAAGTTTACGTTGCAAACATAAAGTCTAAGTGGTGAGGAATGAATTTCCGTAATGTGCACATCTGGCACATCTAAATTCATTTATTATTAGTGTTTTATATTTACAAACTCATAGCGGGTGCCGCTGCTGGTGGAGTAGAACTCCCCGAGGGTATCCATAACTCAGTAGGCAGTAGTTTGTGCTGTCAGAAAATGTACCATTTAACCAAATTTTCAGCTGCCTTAAATTCTGAAATTTGTTAAAAACTAATGTTTGTTCCCTCATGCAAAGTCATTCCTTAGCTGGATTTGTATTCATAAAATTTTGGAACTTTAGATTCATTAATTTTCAACTGTTTGGCTTATGTTTTTCATTATCAAACTTTTCGGTCTAAGTGTCACTAATGAGGAAAGAATTGCCGAAATGTGCACATCTGGCACATCTAAATTCAACTGGTATTTGTGTTATATATTTGAAAAAAGAGTAACCAGCCGGGTCACTGGAAACCAGTTGCATTTGGCAACTGAAATCAAGTTCTTTTTTCAACAAATATGGAAAAACTTTAAAAAAAAAAAAGTCAAACAAATTTCAAGAAATTTTAACATTTTATTCCTTCCAGGTAAGACATATCTACACCAAAATCTTACCATATGCCAAAACATTACACCTTGTTTGAAGCAATAAGATGGAAAACATGAATTTTGTACTTGGATAAATGAAATTAAGTTGCATATACAGAATCTTTGAAGCTGCAAAAATGACATTTAAATTGCACACATGATTTAAGATGCAAAAATGACATTTAAGCTGCATACATGAAAAGCCTGAAATTTTCTGATTTAAATCCTTTGGGTAAGACATACTTACACGCTATATCCTACTATTTGTCAACAAAATAACACCTTGTTTAAAGCAATGAGGTGACAAACATGAATTTTTAACTTGGATTATTAAAATCTTTTGATGTTGCAAAAAATTACATTTAAGTTGAATGATATTTTAGTTGCAAAAATGAAATTGAGTTACATACATGAAATCTTTTTAAGTTGCAAAAACTACAATTGAGTTGCATACATGATTTTTTTAGTTGCATACATGATTATTTTAGTTGCAAACATGAAGTTTAAGTTGCAAACATGAAGTTTAAATTTTCAAAAAAGTACCCATCAGTTCCAACTGTAAATTTTAAGTTGCTAACATGTCAGAATAATTGCAAATATGTTTCAGTCGTCTAAAATTTGAAATTAATTTAAAACTAAGGTTTGTTGCCTCATACACAGCATTCCTTAGCTGGATTTGGATTAATATAAATTTGAAACTTTGGATTCATAATTTTCAACTGTTTGGCTTAAATTTATATGCATCAAACTTTTCGATCTTAGTGTCACTGATGAGGAATGAATTTTCGAAGTGTGCACATCTGGAACATCAAAATTTTACTGGTATTTGTATTATATATTTACTACCCCTGAGTGGGTTCCGCTGCTGGTGAAGTAAAACTCCCCGAGGGTATCAATAACTCAGTAGGCAGTACTTTGTGTTGTCAGAAAATGTACCATTTAGCAAAATTTTAAGTCGTCTAAAATTTGAAATTAATTGAAAACTAAGGTTTGTTGCCTCATGCACAGCATTCCTTAGCTGGATTTGGATTTATATCAATTTGAAACTTTGGATTCATAATTTTCAACTGTTTGGCTTATATTTTTATGCATCAAACTTTTCGATCTTAGTGTCAATGATGAGGCATGAATTTCCGAAGTGTGCATATCTGGCACATCCAAATTTTACTGGTATTTGTATTATATATTTACTACCCCTGAGCGAGTTCCGCTGCTGGTGGAGTAAAACTCCCCGAGGGTATCCATAACTCAGTAGGCAGTACTTTGTGCTGTCAGAAAATGTACCATTTAGCAACATTTTCAGTCGTCTAAAATTTGGAATTAATTAAAAACTAAGGTTTGTTCCCTCATGCACAGCATTCCTTAGCTGGATTTGGATTTATATAATTTTGAAACTTTAGATCCATTTTTTTCAACTGTTTGGCTTTTATTTTTTATGTATCAAACTTTTCGGTCTTAGTGTCACTGATGAGGAAAGAATTTCCGAAATGTGCATATCTGGCACATCCAAATTGAACTGGTATTTGTATTATATATTTACTACCCCTGAGCGGGTACCGCTGCTGGTGGAGTAAAACTCCCCGAAGGTATCCATAACTCAGTAGGCAGTACTTTGTGCTGTCAGAAAATGTACCATTTATCAAGTTGAAACGATGAAATTTGTTTCATACATGAATTTTTAAGTTGCAAAAATTGAAATTGTTACATACATGAAATCTGTTTAAGTTGCAAAAATTACTTTCAAGTAGCATACATGATTTTTAAGTTGCATACATCATTATGTCTGTCGAAAACATGAAGTTGAAGTTCCAATCATGAAGTTTTAAGTTGCAAACATTAAACAGCTGCAAAGATTAAGTTTGGAAATATATAACACATATCTGGTAAATTTTGAAAATTAGTAACCATTCGTTGTTAACCCTAAAAAAATAAGTTTCTTACCCTAAATAAATCATTATTCAAACTTAAATTTTTGTTTTTTTTCCAACCTAATATGTCTAACTTCAACTTAAATTTTCAAACCTCAGCTTAATCGAAGGATCTACAACCTAAATTTAGGACCAATTGATGCAATCTGCCCCAACCGAAAAACTTTATCAAAATACATTCAATAAATAGTGGGGTATACATCATTATTACTGAAAAGAAGCCGAGTCGTCAAACACCAGTCGGATTTGTCAACTGAAATCAAGTACTTTTTCAACAGAAATAGAAAACTTCAAAAATAGTCAACCAATTTTCAAGAAAGTTTTTTGATTTTTTCTTGCAAGTAAGACATATTTACAGCCTAAATCTTACCATATATAGAAAAAATTACACCTTGTTTACAGCAACAAGGAGGCAAACATGAGTTTTTGATTTGCATAAATTAAATTAAGTTGCATAAATAAAATCTTTAAGCTGCAAAAATGACATTCAAGTTGCATACATGATTTTTAAAGTTTCAAAAATGACATTTTAGCTGCATACATGGAATTCTTGCTAATTTGCTAAAATAACATTTTAGTAGCATACATGAAATCGTTGTAAGCCGCCAAAATGACATTTTAGTTCCATACATGGTTTTTTAAGTTGTAAAGTTGACATTTAAGTTCCATACATGATTTTTTAAGTTGCAAAAAGGAAATTTAGTTACATACTTAAAATCTTTTTAAGTTGGAAAGTTGACATCTAAATTGCATTCATGACTATTTCAGTTGCAAAAAGGAAATTAAGTTACATACTTAAAATCTTTTTAAGTTGGAAAGTTGACATCTAAGTTGCATTCATGACTATTTCAGTTGCATACAACATTATTTTTCTGTTTCAAACATGAAGTTTACGTTGCAAACATAAAGTCTAAGTGGTGAGGAATGAATTTCCGTAATGTGCACATCTGGCACATCTAAATTCATTTATTATTAGTGTTTTATATTTACAAACTCATAGCGGGTGCCGCTGCTGGTGGAGTAGAACTCCCCGAGGGTATCCATAACTCAGTAGGCAGTAGTTTGTGCTGTCAGAAAATGTACCATTTAACCAAATTTTCAGCTGCCTTAAATTCTGAAATTTGTTAAAAACTAATGTTTGTTCCCTCATGCAAATCATTCCTTAGCTGGATTTGTATTCATAAAATTTTGGAACTTTAGATTCATTAATTTTCAACTGTTTGGCTTATGTTTTTCATTATCAAACTTTTCGGTCTAAGTGTCACTAATGAGGAAAGAATTGCCGAAATGTGCACATCTGGCACATCTAAATTCAACTGGTATTTGTGTTATATATTTGAAAAAAGAGTAACCAGCCGGGTCACTGGAAACCAGTTGCATTTGGCAACTGAAATCAAGTTCTTTTTTCAACAAATATGGAAAAACTTAAAAAAAAAAAAGTCAAACAAATTTCAAGAAATTTTAACATTTTATTCCTTCCAGGTAAGACATATCTACACCAAAATCTTACCATATGCCAAAACATTACACCTTGTTTGAAGCAATAAGATGGAAAACATGAATTTTGTACTTGGATAAATGAAATTAAGTTGCATATACAGAATCTTTGAAGCTGCAAAAATGACATTTAAATTGCACACATGATTTAAGATGCAAAAATGACATTTAAGCTGCATACATGAAAAGCCTGAAATTTTCTGATTTAAATCCTTTGGGTAAGACATACTTACACGCTATATCCTACTATTTGTCAACAAAATAACACCTTGTTTAAAGCAATGAGGTGACAAACATGAATTTTTAACTTGGATTATTAAAATCTTTTGATGTTGCAAAAAATTACATTTAAGTTGAATGATATTTTAGTTGCAAAAATGAAATTGAGTTACATACATGAAATCTTTTTAAGTTGCAAAAACTACAATTGAGTTGCATACATGATTTTTTTAGTTGCATACATGATTATTTTAGTTGCAAACATGAAGTTTAAGTTGCAAACATGAAGTTTAAATTTTCAAAAAAGTACCCATCAGTTCCAACTGTAAATTTTAAGTTGCTAACATGTCAGAATAATTGCAAATATGTTTCAGTCGTCTAAAATTTGAAATTAATTTAAAACTAAGGTTTGTTGCCTCATACACAGCATTCCTTAGCTGGATTTGGATTAATATAAATTTGAAACTTTGGATTCATAATTTTCAACTGTTTGGCTTAAATTTATATGCATCAAACTTTTCGATCTTAGTGTCACTGATGAGGAATGAATTTTCGAAGTGTGCACATCTGGAACATCAAAATTTTACTGGTATTTGTATTATATATTTACTACCCCTGAGTGGGTTCCGCTGCTGGTGAAGTAAAACTCCCCGAGGGTATCCATAACTCAGTAGGCAGTACTTTGTGTTGTCAGAAAATGTACCATTTAGCAAAATTTTAAGTCGTCTAAAATTTGGAATTAATTAAAAACTAAGGTTTGTTCCCTCATGCACAGCATTCCTTAGCTGGATTTGGATTTATATAATTTGAAGCTTTGGATTCATAATTTTCAACTGTTTGGCTTATATTTTTATGCATCAAACTTTTCGATCTTAGTGTCAATGATGAGGCATGAATTTCCGAAGTGTGCATATCTGGCACATCCAAATTTTACTGGTATTTGTATTATATATTTACTACCCCTGAGCGAGTTCCGCTGCTGGTGGAGTAAAACTCCCCGAGGGTATCCATAACTCAGTAGGCAGTACTTTGTGCTGTCAGAAAATGTACCATTTAGCAACATTTTCAGTCGTCTAAAATTTGGAATTAATTAAAAACTAAGGTTTGTTCCCTCATGCACAGCATTCCTTAGCTGGATTTGGATTTATATAATTTTGAAACTTTAGATCCATTTTTTTCAACTGTTTGGCTTTTATTTTTTATGTATCAAACTTTTCGGTCTTAGTGTCACTGATGAGGAAAGAATTTCCGAAATGTGCATATCTGGCACATCCAAATTGAACTGGTATTTGTATTATATATTTACTACCCCTGAGCGGGTACCGCTGCTGGTGGAGTAAAACTCCCCGAAGGTATCCATAACTCAGTAGGCAGTACTTTGTGCTGTCAGAAAATGTACCATTTATCAAGTTGAAACGATGAAATTTGTTTCATACATGAATTTTTAAGTTGCAAAAATTGAAATTGTTACATACATGAAATCTGTTTAAGTTGCAAAAATTACTTTCAAGTAGCATACATGATTTTTAAGTTGCATACATCATTATGTCTGTCGAAAACATGAAGTTGAAGTTCCAATCATGAAGTTTTAAGTTGCAAACATTAAACAGCTGCAAAGATTAAGTTTGGAAATATATAACACATATCTGGTAAATTTTGAAAATTAGTAACCATTCGTTGTTAACCCTAAAAAAATAAGTTTCTTACCCTAAATAAATCATTATTCAAACTTAAATTTTTGTTTTTTTTCCAACCTAATATGTCTAACTTCAACTTAAATTTTCAAACCTCAGCTTAATCGAAGGATCTACAACCTAAATTTAGGACCAATTGATGCAATCTGCCCCAACCGAAAAACTTTATCAAAATACATTCAATAAATAGTGGGGTATACATCATTATTACTGAAAAGAAGCCGAGTCGTCAAACACCAGTCGGATTTGTCAACTGAAATTAAGTACTTTTTCAACAGAAATAGAAAACTTCAAAAATAGTCAACCAATTTTCAAGAAAGTTTTTTGATTTTTTCTTGCAAGTAAGACATATTTACAGCCTAAATCTTACCATATATAGAAAAAATTACACCTTGTTTACAGCAACAAGGAGGCAAACATGAGTTTTTGATTTGCATAAATTAAATTAAGTTGCATAAATAAAATCTTTAAGCTGCAAAAATGACATTCAAGTTGCATACATGATTTTTAAAGTTTCAAAAATGACATTTTAGCTGCATACATGGAATTCTTGCTAATTTGCTAAAATAACATTTTAGTAGCATACATGAAATCGTTGTAAGCCGCCAAAATGACATTTTAGTTCCATACATGGTTTTTTAAGTTGTAAAGTTGACATTTAAGTTCCATACATGATTTTTTAAGTTGCAAAAAGGAAATTTAGTTACATACTTAAAATCTTTTTAAGTTGGAAAGTTGACATCTAAATTGCATTCATGACTATTTCAGTTGCAAAAAGGAAATTAAGTTACATACTTAAAATCTTTTTAAGTTGGAAAGTTGACATCTAAGTTGCATTCATGACTATTTCAGTTGCATACAACATTATTTTTCTGTTTCAAACATGAAGTTTACGTTGCAAACATAAAGTCTAAGTGGTGAGGAATGAATTTCCGTAATGTGCACATCTGGCACATCTAAATTCATTTATTATTAGTGTTTTATATTTACAAACTCATAGCGGGTGCCGCTGCTGGTGGAGTAGAACTCCCCGAGGGTATCCATAACTCAGTAGGCAGTAGTTTGTGCTGTCAGAAAATGTACCATTTAACCAAATTTTCAGCTGCCTTAAATTCTGAAATTTGTTAAAAACTAATGTTTGTTCCCTCATGCAAATCATTCCTTAGCTGGATTTGTATTCATAAAATTTTGGAACTTTAGATTCATTAATTTTCAACTGTTTGGCTTATGTTTTTCATTATCAAACTTTTCGGTCTAAGTGTCACTAATGAGGAAAGAATTGCCGAAATGTGCACATCTGGCACATCTAAATTCAACTGGTATTTGTGTTATATATTTGAAAAAAGAGTAACCAGCCGGGTCACTGGAAACCAGTTGCATTTGGCAACTGAAATCAAGTTCTTTTTTCAACAAATATGGAAAAACTTAAAAAAAAAAAAGTCAAACAAATTTCAAGAAATTTTAACATTTTATTCCTTCCAGGTAAGACATATCTACACCAAAATCTTACCATATGCCAAAACATTACACCTTGTTTGAAGCAATAAGATGGAAAACATGAATTTTGTACTTGGATAAATGAAATTAAGTTGCATATACAGAATCTTTGAAGCTGCAAAAATGACATTTAAATTGCACACATGATTTAAGATGCAAAAATGACATTTAAGCTGCATACATGAAAAGCCTGAAATTTTCTGATTTAAATCCTTTGGGTAAGACATACTTACACGCTATATCCTACTATTTGTCAACAAAATAACACCTTGTTTAAAGCAATGAGGTGACAAACATGAATTTTTAACTTGGATTATTAAAATCTTTTGATGTTGCAAAAAATTACATTTAAGTTGAATGATATTTTAGTTGCAAAAATGAAATTGAGTTACATACATGAAATCTTTTTAAGTTGCAAAAACTACAATTGAGTTGCATACATGATTTGTTTAGTTGCATACATGATTATTTTAGTTGCAAACATGAAGTTTAAGTTGCAAACATGAAGTTTAAATTTTCAAAAAAGTACCCATCAGTTCCAACTGTAAATTTTAAGTTGCTAACATGTCAGAATAATTGCAAATATGTTTCAGTCGTCTAAAATTTGAAATTAATTTAAAACTAAGGTTTGTTGCCTCATACACAGCATTCCTTAGCTGGATTTGGATTAATATAAATTTGAAACTTTGGATTCATAATTTTCAACTGTTTGGCTTAAATTTATATGCATCAAACTTTTCGATCTTAGTGTCACTGATGAGGAATGAATTTTCGAAGTGTGCACATCTGGAACATCAAAATTTTACTGGTATTTGTATTATATATTTACTACCCCTGAGTGGGTTCCGCTGCTGGTGAAGTAAAACTCCCCGAGGGTATCAATAACTCAGTAGGCAGTACTTTGTGTTGTCAGAAAAAGTACCATTCAGCAAAATTTTAAGTCGTCTAAAATTTGAAATTAATTGAAAACTAAGGTTTGTTGCCTCATGCACAGCATTCCTTAGCTGGATTTGGATTTATATCAATTTGAAACTTTGGATTCATAATTTTCAACTGTTTGGCTTATATTTTTATGCATCAAACTTTTCGATCTTAGTGTCAATGATGAGGCATGAATTTCCGAAGTGTGCATATCTGGCACATCCAAATTTTACTGGTATTTGTATTATATATTTACTACCCCTGAGCGAGTTCCGCTGCTGGTGGAGTAAAACTCCCCGAGGGTATCCATAACTCAGTAGGCAGTACTTTGTGCTGTCAGAAAATGTACCATTTAGCAACATTTTCAGTCGTCTAAAATTTGGAATTAATTAAAAACTAAGTTTTTTTCCCTCATGCACAGCATTCCTTAGCTGGATTTGGATTTATTATAATTTTGAAACTTTAGATCCATTTTTTAACTGTTTGGCTTTTATTTTTTATGTATCAAACTTTTCGGTCTTAGTGTCACTGATGAGGAAAGAATTTCCGAAATGTGCATATCTGGCACATCCAAATTGAACTGGTATTTGTATTATATATTTACTACCCCTGAGCGGGTACCGCTGCTGGTGGAGTAAACCTCCCCGAAGGTATCCATAACTCAGTAGGCAGTACTTTGTGCTGTTAGAAAATGTACCATTTATCAACATTTTCAGTCGTCTAAAATTTGGAATTAATTGAAAACTAAGGTTTGTTGCCTCATGCACAGCATTCCTTAGCTGGATTTGGATTTATATAATTTTGAATCTTTAGATTCATTATTTTCAACTGTTTGGCTTATATTTTTCTTGTATCAAACATTTCGGTCTTAGTGTCACTGATGAGGAATGAATTTCCGAAATGTGCACAACTGGCACATCAAAATTTAACTGGTATTTGTATTATATATTTACATACATGAAATTTGTTTAAGTTGCAAAAATTACATTCAATTAGCATACATGATTTTTTAAGTTGCATACATCATAATTTCTGTCGAAAACATGAAGTTAAAGTTCAAATCGGGAAGTTTTAAGTTGCAAACATTATACAGCTGCAAAGATTAAGTTTGCAAATAAATAACAAATATCTGCTAAATTTTGAAAATTAGTAACCATCCGTTGTTAACCCTAAAAAAATAAGTTTCTTACCCTAAATAAATCATTATTCAAACTTAAACTTTTGTTTTCTATCCAACCTAATATGTCTAACCTCAACTTAAATTTTAAAACCTCAGCTTAATCGAAGGATCTACAACCTAAATTTAGGACCAATTTATACAATCTGCCCCAACCGAAAAACTTTATCAAAATACATTCAATAAATAGTAGGTATACATCATTATTACTGAAAAGAAGCCAAGTCGTCAAACACCAGTCGTATTTGGCATTTGAAATCAAATACTTTTTCAACAGAAATGGACAACTTAAAAAAAAAGTCAACCAATTTTGAAAAAGGTTTTAGATTTTTTTCTTGCAAGTAAAACATATCTACACCAAAATCTTACCAAATGCCAAAACATTACACCTTGTTTGAAGCAATAAGGTGGAAAACATGAATTTTGTACTTGGATTAATGAAATTAAGTTGCATACATAAAATCTTTTAAGCTGCAAAAATGACATTTAAATTGCACACATGATTTAAGATGCAGAAATGACATTAAAGCTGTATACATGAAAAGCCTGACATTGTCAGATTTAAATGTTTGGGTACGACATACTTACACGCTATATCCTACTATTTGTCAACAAAATAACACCTTATTTAAAGCAATGAGGTGACAAACATGAATTCTTAACTTTCATAATTAAAATCTTTTTATGTTGCAAAAAATTACATTTAAGTTGCATGATATTTTATTTGCAAAAATGAAATTAAGTTACATACATGAAAATTTTAAAGTTGCAAAAACTACATTTGAGTTGCATATATGATTTTTTTACTTTTAGCAAAATTTTCAGCCCTGTAGAATTTGAAATTTGTTTTAAACTAAAGTTTCTTGCCTCATGAAAAGCATTCCTTAGCTTGATTGGGATTTATATAACTTTTGGAACTTTAGATTCATTATTTTCAACTGTTTGGCTTAAGTTTTTTATCTATCAAACATTTTGGTCTAAGTATCACTGATGAGGAACGAATTTCCGAAATGTACACATCTGGCACATCAAAATTTAACTGGTATTTGTATTATATATTTACTATCCCTGACCGTACCGCTGCTGTGGAGTAAAACTCCCCGAGGGTATCCATAACTCAGTAGGCAGTACTTTGTGCTGTCAGAAAATGTACCATTTAGCAACATTTTCAGTCGTCTAAAATTTGGAATTAATTGAAAAGGTTTGTTCCCTCATGCACAGCATTCCTTAGCTGGATTTGGATTTATATAATTTTGAAACTTTAGATCCATTTTTTCAACTGTTTGGCTTTTATTTTTTATGTATCAAACTTTTCGGTCTTAGTGTCACTGATGAGGAAAAACTTTTTCAAAATACATTCAATAAATAGTGGGGTATACATCATTATTACTGAAAAGAAGCCGAGTTGTCAAACACCAGTCGGATTTGTCAACTGAAATCAAGTACTTTTTTAACAGAAATAGAAAACTTCAAAAATAGTCAACCAATTTTCAGGAAAGTTTTTAGATTTTTTCTTGCAAGTAAGACATATTTACAGCCTAAATCTTACCATATGTAGAAAAAATTACACCTTGTTTACAGCACCAAGGAGGCAAACATGAGTTTTTGATTTGCATAAATTAAATTAAGTTGCATAAATAAAATCTTTTAAGCTGCAAAAATGACATTCAAGTTGCATACATGATTTTTAAAGTTTCAAAAATGACATTTAAGCTGCATACATGGAATTCTTGCTAATTTGCTAAAATAACATTTTAGTAGCATACATGAAATCGTTGTAAGCCGCCAAAATGACATTTTAGTTCCATACATGATTTTTTAAGTTGTAAAGTTGACATCTAAGATGCATTCATGACTATTTCAGTTGCAAAAAGGAAATTTAGTTACATACTTAACATCTTTTTAAGTTGGAAAGTTGACATCTAAGTTGCATTCATGACTATTTCAGTTGCATACAACATTATTTTTCTGTTTCAAACATGAAGTTTACGTTGCAAACATAAAGTCTAAGTAGTGAGGAATGAATTTCCGTAATGTGCACATCTGGCACATCTAAATTCATTTATTATTAGGGTTTTATATTTACAAACTCATAGCGGGTGCCGCTGCTGGTGGAGTAGAACTCCCCGAGGGTATCCATAACTCAGTAGGCAGTATTTTGTGCTGTCAGAAAATGTACCATTTAACCAAATTTTCAGCTGCCTTAAATTCTGAAATTTGTTAAAAACTAATGTTTGTTCCCTCATGCAAGTCATTCCTTAGCTGGATTTGTATTCATAAAATTTTGGAACTTTAGATTCATTAATTTTCAACTGTTTGGCTTATGTTTTTCATTATCAAACTTTTCGGTCTAAGTGTCACTAATGAGGAAAGAATTGCCGAAATGTGCACATCTGGCACATCTAAATTCAACTGGTATTTGTGTTATATATTTGAAAAAAAGAGTAACCAGCCGGGTCACTGAAAACCAGTTGCATTTGGCAACTGAAATCAAGTTCTTTTTTCAACAAATATGGAAAAACTTAAAAAAAAAAGTCAAACAAATTTCAAGAAATTTTAACATTTTATTCCTTCCAGGTAAGACATATCTACCCCAAAATCTTACCATATGCCAAAACATTACACTTTGTTTGAAGCAATAAGATGGAAAACATGAATTTTGTACTTGGATAAATGAAATTAAGTTGCATATACAGAATCTTTGAAGCTGCAAAAATGACATTTAAATTGCACACATGATTTAAGATGCAAAAATGACATTTAAGCTGCATACATGAAAAGCCTGAAATTTTCTGATTTAAATCCTTTGGGTAAGACATACTTACACGCTATATCCTACTATTTGTCAACAAAATAACACCTTGTTTAAAGCAATGAGGTGACAAACATGAATTTTTAACATGGATTATTAAAATCTTTTGATGTTGCAAAAAATTACATTTAAGTTGAATGATATTTTAGTTGCAAAAATGAAATTGAGTTACATACATGAAATCTTTTTAAGTTGCAAAAACTACAATTGAGTTGCATACATGATTTTTTTAGTTGCATACATGATTATTTTAGTTGCAAACATGAAGTTTAAGTTGCAAACATGAAGTTTAAATTTTCAAAAAAGTACCCATCAGTTCCAACTGTAAATTTTAAGTTGCTAACATGTCAGAATAATTACAAATATGTTTCAGTCGTCTAAAATTTGAAATTAATTTAAAACTAAGGTTTGTTGCCTCATACACAGCATTCCTTAGCTGGATTTGGATTAATATAAATTTGAAACTTTGGATTCATAATTTTCAACTGTTTGGCTTAAATTTATATGCATCAAACTTTTCGATCTTAGTGTCACTGATGAGGAATGAATTTTCGAAGTGTGCACATCTGGAACATCAAAATTTTACTGGTATTTGTATTATATATTTACTACCCCTGAGTGGGTTCCGCTGCTGGTGAAGTAAAACTCCCCGAGGGTATCAATAACTCAGTAGGCAGTACTTTGTGTTGTCAGAAAATGTACCATTTAGCAAAATTTTAAGTCGTCTAAAATTTGAAATTAATTGAAAACTAAGGTTTGTTGCCTCATGCACTGCATTCCTTAGCTGGATTTGGATTTATATCAATTTGAAACTTTGGATTCATATTTCCAACTTATTGTCTTATATTTTTATGCATCAAACTTTTCGATCTTAGTGTCACTGATGAGGCATGAATTTCCGAAGTGTGCATATCTGGCACATCCAAATTTTACTGGTATTTGTATTATATATTTACTACCCCTGAGCGAGTTCCGCTGCTGGTGGAGTAAAACTCCCCGAGGGTATCCATAACTCAGTAGGCAGTACTTTGTGCTGTCAGAAAATGTACCATTTAGCAACATTTTCAGTCGTCTAAAATTTGGAATTAATTGAAAACTAAGGTTTGTTGCCTCATGCACAGCATTCCTTAGCTGGATTTGGATTTATATAATTTTGAAACTTTAGATCCATTTTTTTTCAACTGTTTGGCTTTTATTTTTCATGTATCAAACTTTTCGGTCTTAGTGTCACTGATGAGGAAAGAATTTCCGAAATGTGCATATCTGGCACATCCAAATTGAACTGGTATTTGTATTATATATTTACTACCCCTGAGCAGGTACCGCTGCTGGTGGAGTAAAACTCCCCGAGGTATCCATAACTCAGTTGGCAGGACTTTTTGCTGTCAGAAAATATACTATTTAGCAAAATTTTCAGCCTTCCAGAATTTGAAATTGATTTAAAACTAAGGTTTGTTGCCTCATGCAAAGCATTCCTCAGCTGGATTTGGATTTATATAACTTTTGGAACTTTAGATTCATTATTTTCAACTGTTTTGGCTTATTTTTTTATCTATCAATCTTTTCGGTTTTAGTGTCACTGATGAGGAATGAATTTCAAAAATGTGCACATCTTGCACATCAAAATTTAACTGGTATTTGTTAAATACTTGCATACATGATTATTTTAGTTGCATACATGAATTTTAAGTTGCAAACATGAAGTTTAAATTTTCAAAAAAGGAAACCATCAGTTGCAACTGTAAAGTTTAAGTTGCTAACATGTCAGAATAATCAAAAATATGTTAAGTAAACTTTGTAACCCAAGATGGATCATTTTTTGTTTTTTTTTTTTTTTTTGTTATTTTGAACATTATATGTCCTAACCTCAGCTTCACAACATGAGTTGTTTTTGCAACTTAAATTATTAAACCGTAGCCGTATCGCGGGATCTGCAACCCTGTTTTTAAGAACTATTTTAGCAATCTTATCAAACCGTCAAACTTAAATAAAATAGCTTAAAATCAACAGTGGGGTATACACCATTATTACTGAGAAGAATATCCAGCCAGGAAACCGAAATCTAGTCGGATTTGGCATCTGAAATAAAGCCCCTTTTCCAACAAAATGGAAAACTTCAAAAATAATCAACAAAATGTCAAGAAATTTTGAGAATTTATTTCTTCAGGTAAGACATTTTTACTCTAAATCTTACAATATGTCAAAGAATTACACGCAAAAAGGTGGCAAACATGAATTTTTTTACTTGCATAATTGAAATAAATTTGCATACATAAAATCTTTTTAAGTATGTAAGTTTTTAAAATGACATCGAGGTTGCATACATGATGTTATAAGTTGCAAACATGATTTTGTAAGCTGCAAACATGAAGTTTAAGTTGCAAAAAGAGTAACAGTAACTGTAGGTTTGAAATTTGCAAAATTAAAGTTGCTAACATGACAGAATAAGTTGCAAACATGCAGACAATTCAAAAGCCCCTTACCTTTTATGGAATTAAGGAGAATATGTATTTGAAAATGGTTAAACTAATGTTTTAATAAAATATTTACGACGCTAACCACAAGTTTAACAACTTAATTGAAAGAGCAATTATTAACTCGCTATTTAACTTAATTTCGTATTAGTAACAACATATCAAAGACATTGGAGCAAGCACTATCACGACTGAAAACAATCAGCTGATATATACTTAAATTTTACAAGCGTTTGTCTCTGAAAATAAAGACTTTCATATCAATATCATATCAAAAACGGTAACACAAGATATAAATATCTAGTGCTCAACATTGATTCTGGTTATTTTGTAAAATACCATAAAGACTGTAAACAAAAAGACACTGAAGATAACATTAGTAAAATGTTAAGTTTTTGATTGACAACATATTTGTTGTGTTTGGCAATATAATTTTTTAAACAAAAAATCGGTTTCCCAATAGGCACTAACTGTGCACCTTTGCTTGCTGATTTGTTCATTTATTCATGTGAATCAGAATTTTTACAAAACCTTGTCAAATCTGGAAAAAAGACTGTCGCTAAATCATTCAACTTCACTTACAGATATATAAATGACGTTTTATTTAAATAATCCTACACTTGGAGAATATGTGAATGCCATCTATCAAAGTGAGCTTGAAATAAAAGACACGACAGATTCTGAGTGTTCTTCTTTATATTTGGACTTATACCTTAATTTTGACACTTAGGAAAGGTTACATCTGAAGCTATACGACAAACGTGATGACTTCAATTTTTCTTTTGTCAATTTTCCGTTTCTTTGCAGTAATATCCCTGCTTCTCCTGCGTATGGTGTATATGTTTCACAGTTAATACGTTATGATAGAGCTTGTTTCCACTATGGGGACTTTCTACAACCAAGCAAACTGCTTACAATTAAATTGTTGACGCAAGATAATTGCTATCCTAGGCTAATCAAGGCCCTTAAGAAGTTTTATGGCCGTCATCACAATATTGATGATAAGTATGTAGTCACTGTATTTAAACTTATTCTTGATATATTTGACTTACCATAGTTCTTTGTTCCTTTCATTTTAAAAATTGACTTGCAAGTGACGGATGTAGCTAGCTAGACAGTAGGTGCTTATCCTTTCGGAGCACTCGGCCTCACTTCTTTGATGGAAGTTAACTTGTATAACTAATTTGCCAATTGTCAAAGTTTTTACTTTAGGGATTGTGATCTGGAAAAGGACTGTTATGTTTCTTTTATATTTATTCCTATAGAAAAGATATATTTGCAACCTTAATTTTACAATATGTAAAAAAATAACACCTTGTTTAGAGCAATGAGGAGACAAACATCGATTATTAACTTGCATAAATGAAATTAAGTTGCCAACATGAAATATTGTTAAGTTGAAACGATGAAATTTGTTTCATACATGAATTTTTAAGTTGCAAAAATTGAAATTGTTACATACATGAAATCTGTTTAAGTTGCAAAAATTACTTTCAAGTAGCATACATGATTTTTAAGTTGCATACATCATTATGTCTGTCGAAAACATGAAGTTGAAGTTCCAATCATGAAGTTTTAAGTTGCAAACATTAAACAGCTGCAAAGATTAAGTTTGGAAATATATAACACATATCTGGTAAATTTTGAAAATTAGTAACCATCCGTTGTTAACCCTAAAAAAATAAGTTTCTTACCCTAAATAAATCATTATTCAAACTTAAATTTTTGTTTTTTTTCCAACCTAATATGTCTAACTTCAACTTAAATTTTCAAACCTCAGCTTAATCGAAGGATCTACAACCTAAATTTAGGACCAATTGATGCAATCTGCCCCAACCGAAAAACTTTATCAAAATACATTCAATAAATAGTGGGGTATACATCATTATTACTGAAAAGAAGCCGAGTCGTCAAACACCAGTCGGATTTGTCAACTGAAATCAAATACTTTTTCAACAGAAATAGAAAACTTCAAAAATAGTCAACCATTTTTCAAGAAAGTTTTTTGATTTTTTCTTGCAAGTAAGACATATTTACAGCCTAAATCTTACCATATATAGAAAAAATTACACCTTGTTTACAGCAACAAGGAGGCAAACATGAGTTTTTGATTTGCATAAATTAAATTAAGTTGCATAAATAAAATCTTTAAGCTGCAAAAATGACATTCAAGTTGCATACATGATTTTTAAAGTTTCAAAAATGACATTTTAGCTGCATACATGGAATTCTTGCTAATTTGCTAAAATAACATTTTAGTAGCATACATGAAATCGTTGTAAGCCGCCAAAATGACATTTTAGTTCCATACATGGTTTTTTAAGTTGTAAAGTTGACATTTAAGTTCCATACATGATTTTTTAAGTTGCAAAAAGGAAATTTAGTTACATACTTAAAATCTTTTTAAGTTGGAAAGTTGACATCTAAATTGCATTCATGACTATTTCAGTTGCAAAAAGGAAATTAAGTTACATACTTAAAATCTTTTTAAGTTGGAAAGTTGACATCTAAGTTGCATTCATGACTATTTCAGTTGCATACAACATTATTTTTCTGTTTCAAACATGAAGTTTACGTTGCAAACATAAAGTCTAAGTGGTGAGGAATGAATTTCCGTAATGTGCACATCTGGCACATCTAAATTCATTTATTATTAGTGTTTTATATTTACAAACTCATAGCGGGTGCCGCTGCTGGTGGAGTAGAACTCCCCGAGGGTATCCATAACTCAGTAGGCAGTAGTTTGTGCTGTCAGAAAGTGTACCATTTAACCAAATTTTCAGCTGCCTTAAATTCTGAAATTTGTTAAAAACTAATGTTTGTTCCCTCATGCAAGTCATTCCTTAGCTGGATTTGTATTCATAAAATTTTGGAACTTTAGATTCATTAATTTTCAACTGTTTGGCTTATGTTTTTCATTATCAAACTTTTCGGTCTAAGTGTCACTAATGAGGAAAGAATTGCCGAAATGTGCACATCTGGCACATCTAAATTCAACTGGTATTTGTGTTATATTTGAAAAAAGAGTAACCAGCCGGGTCACTGGAAACCAGTTGCATTTGGCAACTGAAATCAAGTTCTTTTTTCAACAAATATGGAAAAACTTAAAAAAAAAAAAAAAGTCAAACAAATTTCAAGAAATTTTAACATTTTATTCCTTCCAGGTAAGACATATCTACACCAAAATCTTACCATATGCCAAAACATTACACCTTGTTTGAAGCAATAAGATGGAAAACATGAATTTTGTACTTGGATCAATAAAATAAAGTTGCATACATGAAATCTTTTAAGCTGCAAAAATGATATTTAATTTGCACACATAATTTTTAGATGCAGAAATGACATTTAAGCTGCATACATTAAAAGTTTAAAATTTTCAGATTTAAAACCTTTGGGTGAGACATATAAAAACTTTCATATTTATATTATATCAAAAACGGTTAACCAAGATATAAATATCTAGTGCTCAACATTGATTCTGGTTGTTTTGTAAAACACCATACAGACTGTAATGAAAAATACACTGTAGATGCCATCAACAAAATGTTGGAGTTTTTGATAGACAACATATTTGTTGTGTTTGGCAATATAATTTTTCAACAAACAATCGGTATACCAATAGGCACTAACTGTGCACCTTTGCTTGCTGATTTATTCGTTTATTCATATGAATCAGAATTGAATTTTTACAGAACCTTTACAAATCTAGAGAAAAGACTGTCGCTATATCATTCAACTACAGATACAGATATATAAATGACGTTCTATTTCTAAATAATCCTACATTTGGAGAATATGTGAATGCCATCTATCCAAGTGAGCTTGAAATAAAATACACGACAGATTCTTTATGTTCTGCTTCATATTTGGACTTATACATCAAAGATGACACTCAGGAAAGGTTTCATCGGAAGGTAAATGACAAACGTGATGACTTTAATTTTTCTTTTGTCAACTTTCTGTTTCTTTGCTGTAATATTCCTGCTTCTCCTTCGTATGGTGTATATGTTTTACAATTTATACGTTATGGTAGAGCCTGTACCCACTATCGGGACTTTCTACAACGAAGTAAACTGCTTACAATTAAATTGTTGACGCAAGATGCTAATCAAGGCCCTTAAGAAGTTTTATGGCCGTCATCACAATATTGTTGATAAGTATGTAGTCACTGTATCCAAACTTATACTGGATATATTTGACTTACCATAGTTCTTTGTTCCTTTCATTTTCAAAATTGACTTGCACGTGACGGGTTTAGCTAGCTAGACAGGAGGTGCCCGGCCTTACTTCCTTGATGGAAGTTTTTACTTTGTTTTTGTTTGTTTGTTTGTTTGTTTTAGGATTGTGGTTTGGACACAATTTTATTGTAACTTGAACCAATTGATAAAAATTTCATTTTCAAATATATCGAAATATAAATTGGACAAACATCAACATATATCGGGGAGAAACTGCAAACATTAGCCCTTCTAAATACAACTACTAGTTATATTTGAACTAGGCATGTCATATTTGTAACAAACATTCTTCAATTCAGAATACCCGAGAAGTGGTTTTTAATTCAAAATTTACCCTCTTTCATGTAACAAATTAAATAAGAAACATGTTCGGGAAAAAAAAATTGCAGCTTTAAAATTTACAGTTACAATTGTAGTATTTAAGTTACATTTGAGATATTTAGCTTACATAATATGATATTAAGTTACAAGTTTCGATATCTCAGTTACACATGAAATGTTTCCTTAAATATAACCCAATAATCTGAAATTTTCCGACTGCTGTAACTTGGAAAATAGATTCGTCTGTAAACAAAATTTTCTCCAAAAATAATTGGTTTTGGATTTATGTTCTCTCGACCAAGAGAAACGTGTGTGTGTGTGTATGTGTGTGTGTGTGTGTGTGTGTGTGTGTGCAATAATTTCCTCTCTGGTATATGGCAAGCAAATTGCACAATAATTCGAGAAACCTAAATTTTCGCCGTAAAACCTAGTTTTGCGGTCGTGAAACCTACTTTTACGGTCGTAAAACTAGGTTTTGCGCCGTAAAACCAGGTTTTGCGCCGTAAAACCTGCTTTTGTGATCGCAAAACCTAGTTTTACGAATTATTGTGCAATTTACGCCGTAAAACTAGGTTTTACGCCCGTAAATGTAGGTTTTACGATCGCAAATGCATATTTTTATTTCTTGTGCAATTTGCGATGTAAAACTAAGTTTTACGGTATCGTAACATGTATGAACACCATAAAACCTACTTTCACGATCGTTAATTTTATTATCAGTCGCAAAACCAAGTTTTACGTCGTAAATGATAGATTTACTTAATACTTGTGCACAGTATTAACATTTACGTTATCTCATTGGTTAATAGTTTTTAATGTCATGTAACCCCTTATTTGATTGGATAAAGTGTATGTGTCACCAATATAAGATCAAAATCATTAATCGATCTATTGAATAATAAACAATTTAGCTTGTGGTATTTTCTAAATAAAGCAATTTTTAAAAAATCGAATAAGGCCATAAAAAATTATTAGTATAAGGGTTTGTGTAATGATATATTATAGAGTTTTATATATCTCTGACTGGGTTGTATCAGCGACATTAAAACCGTTTAAAAATCACTGGTTGTATAAATATTACCTATTAAATACTTTATTCTTACAAGTAATAAATAGTAAATAAAGTATTAAAAATATAATAAAAATATTTTTTAAAAAATTATTTGGGTAAAATAAAGCATTGTTCATTCGTGTGAATAAAAAATATTATAAAGAAAATGTACAGCATTAACAAAACAATAACGTCAAATCTTAAGACAAAAAGGAAATAATAATGATAATAATTTGACATCGGTAAATATAAGAAAATACTAGTAAATTACGTTATTGTCCCCATCTGTATTGTTCAAGTAGATAAGTGAGTATGTCCTCATCTAGCGGAGTCTGGCATAATATCGAAGAAGCCATGCATTCGAATTTATAAACAAGCTTAACACCTGGCATGTTATATCAAAATTTTAAACACTTTTTGTTTTTATTATTGACCTGTTCGTATGAGTTACATGATGAAGAACCTTGTTAGTGATTCATTTTTCGGATAAGTAATCTTTTATCATTGCTTTAACAGAAAATAGGAATGCTAGTAGAATTTCTATGCTAATCGATTACACAATCTCTTTTAGCAAAAACTTTCAAATATGTTTTTTAAATTTTTTCTATTTTCGATTTTGTATTTAACTCAATTATTGTGAATCAAATTATGTTGTATGTGTTTTAGGCAGGGTGTCACACTTATTTAATGTATTTATTTGTACATACTGTTAAATATCATTAAATTATGACATGTGACACATTAATACACTATTTTACTGCTACATTTTCTCTACTGTATACCGAAAAGACAATAAAAATAAATGATTAATAAATTCTAGTGCTAAAATGATGCCGAAATCTCTGAAATTGTTACAAGCGAAAGAATATTCGTGTTTACAAGTTTCAATTTAAAGCTATGAATACTTCATTTCATTTCATTTTATTTTATTCATTTCATTTCATTTCATTTCATTTCATTTTATTTATTTTATTTTATTTTATTTTATTTTATTTTATTTTATATCCTATTTTATTAATTAATTAATTAATTAATTAATTTATTTATTTATTTCAAAAAATTAAAAATACAACTACAAAGTATTAAGATTGTAATCAGTCAAATAGTTTAATTTTGTAATTCATTAACATATAAACTTTTAAATAATAATATTTCTTTTATGTAAAAAAGTATTATTAAACACCATATCACATTTTATATTTTGAATTGTGCATTTTTAATAAACTTTTAATGAAGCATAGTTTTCGAAAATGAATAAAAAGTGTCAGAAGTGCGATGCATCTTCATAATTGTATTTAATCTTTTTTGCTACTTGATTGATTTTTTTTTTGTTAAAAATATTGAATGACGTTTTAATTGTACTGTTATTAAAACATGTATTAATAATGGCTTAAATATTCTACTTATCTTTCTGTTTTTTTAGTCATAACAAACACGCACATGCACTCTCAATTTTTAATTTTTGAACAACACATCAATTAGCGCGCCACGAATCCATTTGTAACGGGCAATCTCATTGGCTAACTTATTTGATGTTCGTAAAACTAGGTTTTACGATCGTAAATTTTATTAACGGTCGTAAATGTATATTTTCGTTAAAATGCACAATAATTTTGGTAAAACTTGGTTTTGCTCAGCAAATTTACATTTACGAACGCAAATACAATTCAACTTGAAAACCTGCATTTACGGTCGTAAAACCTACTTTTACGGCGTAAATTGCACAATAATTCGTAAAACTAGGTTTTGCGATGGCAAAAGTAGGTTTTACGGCGCAAAACCTGGTTTTACGACCGTAAAAGTAGGTTTCACGACCGCAAAACTAGGTTTTACGGCGTAAATGTAGGTTTCTCGAATTATTGTGCAATTTGCTTGCCATACTGGTACATATCTACCTAAACCATCGGATGGAGACTCTTCAGATTGTCTCTCTTGAAAATGTAATTTTTTCTTGTTTCTTTGGCCTCCTAGTCACTTTTTTTGGATTCTTTTCCTCGCCACACGACGATTTTAACTGGTTGTTATGACAAATATCCTTTTTTCATTATTTTTTTTCAATATACATTTTTAAAAAAAAAAAGGAGTTATGAATCAGAATCATTACGGAAAAGACGAACTTTAAAATAAAATAAAAAGCATAAGGAGTTATAATTTGCTTTAGGTATTTAATTTAACAATTAAAGACATCTGTAATTAACAATCTCTTTTACGTATCTCTCATTTGATATTTTATTTGATCATGTAAAAGACCGTGAATGTTTAGCGTAACTATCCTGTTACTTTCAACCAATAAAATAAGACTTTGCAGACGACTGTTGGATGTTTGACGGTTTTAACTGGCGTAATTAACACTCGTGAATTTTTCCTTTCTTGTATTTATTGAGTTACCAGAAAATAAGATCAATAACTTAACGCGAAATGACCAAAAAAACTTTTTTCTCTAGTCGATGAGAAATAGCCCAGTTCATGTAAATTATTTCCAGTTATAATTAATTAAACCGAGCTAAAAAAAAATTAACTGAGATAATTATAGTTTTTTTTTAAATTATTATGCCTTTTGCGTTCCATATATAATGCCTCCATTACCTTAGGTTGTGCTTTACAGTTGATACCTACTTCGGACTTGATCCTGATAATAAGAGGGAGCTAAGTCACGAGGCTTATGTACACAAAACAACATCATGATTTTGAGTCTATAACTAAAAACACTCGGATCTTCTGTTCGTAAAAAGATTAGATATGAAAGAAATGTAAGTTGGTCTGTTTTCAAGTATAGGATCGTGTTCTTGTTTGTCAAAAGTTGACAAATCAATGGGACCAACTGCCCTAGTTAAATATTCACAAGCCAAATAGCTTTAGCCAGTTGCGCTAAAAGATCTTTTCAAAAACTTTCAGTAACTGAAGAAAATTCACATATTCTCAAAATATAAGTTAAGCATAAAAGGAAAACACTCGGAAAATGTAAAATTTCGCAACGTAAACATGCATGTACATCTATACAGTCTCAAAAACAGATCAACAGTGAATTATGTTGATCCTTTCAAAGGGTCAGTAGAAGATGAGTTGAGCAATGGTATTTAACGTCCCAGTCAAGAATATTTCACTTATATCTAGACGTCGCCAGCTATTGGTGAAAGTGTAGAAACGCGGTCAGGGCATAATTGCGTTTAAAATTTCAACAACTTCATGTCAACGTTACCTTGTATTTAAAATAAAGCAGCTCCGCAATCGTGTACAGTTTTGTATTGTATAATATATGTGAGGTATCAGACTGCCATACCATGTTCATAACAAAAACATTTTCTTCTACTGCAGGTCACTGTGACCCTGAATGACCGGAACCAAAGAAACATTTGAACATTCAGTCGCTTTGGGGAATCTCTAAGGTTAGCTAAAATTTTTCACAAACTAACTTATCAAGGCAAATAACAGAGCTTCTTAAAAATGAGACAATAAATTTATATATATATATATATATATATATATATATATATATATATAAAACGATAACAATTAAAGGTATATTCTGAATCCCTTTTTATCGATATTCTTTTATATAGTTAAAAAGATTCTTTGATTGAACAATCATTCGTTCATTATTGTTGAATGTACAGTCGATTTTAAAAGCTCAACACAGCTTAATATGTTATTTGTTATTTAACTTTCGACTTCAAAGAAGGAATGATTTGTAAGTAAAAGCAACAATTTCCTGCTTTCGTCTTAAGCTTGAAATGTGAAGTGGTTAACCAGTAATATGTAGTTGTTTGATTCCCCTTTTGATTTTTATTGTAAGTTTTTAATATACATATACTTTCTTTTTATTTTAAGTAAATGTTAAATAATTTTAATGTTTGAAAACTTTTAGCATTAAATTTATCTAATAAAATCTAAATTATACTTACGATATATGATAACATAGAAATAAATTCATGTTGGAAACTATTTTTTTATTTTAAATTAAACAACAGAGACCTACAAGGGCTTATTCGGCCATAAGATTATGAAATCAACATCCTTACAAATTTAATTATCAACTTTGCAGACATGGGTTTAATGCAATAAACATTAAAATAAATAAAAAAGATATGTTAAGGTGTCAATTAGAGACTCTAACTAATATATCATACAAGTACCAGTTAAATTTTAATGTGCCAGATGTGCACATTTCGGAAATTCATTCCTCATCAGTGACACTAAGGGTTAGTGAATTTGTTGAATTTAATATGTTGAATTTGTATGGGAATAGTCTAAAATATTGATGTCTGATTGTAAACTTGTCGCAAGTTTAGCTGAATGGAAATCATGGAACAACTTTAAATAGATGACGAGTGCATAGCAAGCTGACTGTAATAAACCAATTAAATTTTTGTAATTAATGAAATAAACTATGACATATTTTCTTTTTAATTTTGATTTCTTTATATACAAATGCTCATGTTTGTGTCTAGAAAACATGTTTACCGTTAATGTGTAAAGAGAGGTAACTCTTTGCATTCACATTTAAATAATGGTGAACCGGGATTTAAGAAACTTACTACAAATATAGTAAAACTATTATTTGTTTTCTGTAAATTAAATAGTGTTTGTCCTAAAGATTCACATAACAAATCTATAATTACTCACACTTGTATCTGTTCGAGTGATATGTGAATGAAGTGTAAACAGTTTTCTCGCCCCTAACCAACTCGCCCCTCATATTTTCCGACTCGCCCTCTTACCAACTCGCCCTAATATGTTACCAACTCGCCCCTACCAGTTTGTCCCCATATTTTACCTATTCGCCCGCTTACCAACTCGCCCCCCCCCCATTGACTCGCCCTATTTGCCTCCAATTAATTTTATTATTCATTTAACATCTTTCATTCATTCATTTATTTAAGTCCACTAAAATAGTGATTTCCAAAATAACATTAACTTAATTCATTAACATTTATGTACATCAATAAAAGACCAAGAACCATAACTCGAGTCCTGTAGATTACTAAATAATTACTAAATAATTACTAGTATTATTTTATACGTTGTATGTTTTATATATCAGTGTTTAAAAATCAAACAGTGGGCATATTGTAATAAAATTCAAAATGCAAAAATAATTAAAATATTGATCGATCCGGACATCCGGGCAGTTCAGGTAACCTCCTTAGAAACGGTGAATACAAACTGCTTTATAGCATAGTAAACAGTATGAATTGCATTCATCGATTGTAGTGCGATATTCTTTTAGTCTTTTGACAGTTTTAATGAAATTTATAGTAATATCTAATTAAATCATAATTATACGAAAGAAATAATTAAAGTGAAAATTATATTCATATTAAAAAGACATTCTGTCCGCCAACGTTCATAACTATTCCTAAAATTTGTTAAAACTTTTTTTCGTATGAATGGCACTAGAAATGTGAAAGTAAATAATTTAAATGATTTAATAATAAGTATTGTCAAATAAGAAAATATTTTAGTTTTAAATGAATTTAAACTTTATTTTATTTTATTTAGCCAGTCGGTTCTTTGAAAAACATTTCAAATCAATCTGAAATTGATTTTAAAAATATTTCATAATATAATTTACATCAGTTCTTCCCACATATTTTGTCAACATTCCCAAAAATAATTACGAATAACAAGTTTATAGCTGTATGGATATCTGTAAATCAATTTAGCAAATTGCAAGGTAAGATCCTGAAGATTACAGGTGATGGAATGTGTCTAATAAACAGGATGCTCACCGACATGCATTCAATGTAAAGAAAATATCAACGGAATAACTCTCTTATGAGACTTTTGTATTTTTATTTATCTATTGAATTTTTTGACTAGCTGCATAGTTTCTATCGTTATTTCACCAATTAAAAAGTCGAGACGATTTCTAAATCACCGTTTTTATTTTATTCATTATTTTGAAATTTAATTTTTTCTAAACTTGTTTTATGAAACTATTATTGAAAATACTGTCAATTCAAGTTATAGAAAAATCAGAAAGTATTTTTCACGGAATAAAAAATTTTGCGACAGAAAAAGCACGAGAGTTCAATTGCAATTTTATCAGTATTTTGATTATTATTATCATTATAATTGTTAAATGATACAAAAATTTCAATTACATCTATGTTTTCTACATGTTTCATTTTCTTGTAATTTGTAAATTCAGCAGGGAGAGTCAAATATACCTGTATAATTATTATAAATATTTATTTATTTATTTTTATTTTATTTTACTTTTCATACGTTTCCAGTCTATTATCGTTTATTAAAGTCATAAAAAACCTTTGTCGACAGCTTTAAGTCATAAAACTATGTAAAACCTACATTTTAACAACTTTGTAATATTTGAATGTACAAAATCCTATATAAATGTATAGTATCTTAAGAGTTGGTGTCATTGTATCCAAGGTGTTTTAAAACGCCTTTTTACCTGTGACGCCACAACAAAACCATCAATGGTTTATCTCTTCCTGCCATATTTTATCTCCTCTTGCCATTTTTATATTTATAATGAAAGAAATTGTTTTCTTCACAATCAATTATCATTTGACTTTTATTTGGTTCAAAAGAAGTACACAACGGGAATCCTATAATTATACGCCTATTAAAAAGCGTGAATAGTGAGTTTTCACAAAATACGTAAGCTGTTAGGGGCTTCACTTCATGCAAGTGTGTATACTTCAATTAACGAATGAGTCATCAATTAGGACCAATCAATTTATGATCCTCCATTTTAGAATTTTAAAATTCCCAAAGATGTCATTTATATGATCACTTTTCATTTAGTCGTCAAATTATCGAACGTTGCATCGACTGAAAATTCATGTGAAATATATTGTGTTGATTACGTTATATATACATCGAGTTTCAGATAAAAATTCATCCGAAAATTACTGTGTCCATTATGTTTTAGATATATCGAGTTTCAGATAGAAAAAATCATATGAAAATTACTGTGTCCATTATGTTTATATACATCGAGTTTCAGATAAAAAAATCATATGAAAATAACTGTGTCCATCATGTTTTATATACATCGAGTTTCATAAGAAAATTCATCCGAAAATAACTGTGTCCATTATGTTTTATATACATCGAGTTTCAGATAAAAAAATCATATGAAAATCACTGTGTCCATAATGTTTTATATACATCGAGTTTCAGATAAAAAAATCATCCGAAAATTACTGTGTCCATTATGTTTTATATACATCGAGTTTCATATGAAAATTCATCCGAATATTAGTGTGTCCATTAATGTTTTATATACATCGAGTTTCAGATAAAAAAAATCATATGAAAATTACTGTGTCCATAATGTTTTATATACATCGATTTCAGATAAAAAAATCATATGAAAATTACTGTGTCCATCATGTTTTATATACATCGAGTTTCATAAGAAAATTCATCCGAAAATAACTGTGTCCATTATGTTTTATATACATCGAGTTTCAGATAAAAAAATCATATGAAAATCACTGTGTCCATAATGTTTTATATACATCGAGTTTCAGATAAAAAAATCATCCGAAAATTACTGTGTCCATTATGTTTTATATACATCGAGTTTCATATGAAAATTCATCCGAAAATTAGTGTGTCCATTATGTTTTATATACATCGAGTTTCAGATAAAAAAAATCATATGAAAATTACTGTGTCCATAATGTTTTATATACATTGAATTTCAGATAAAAAATCATATGAAAATTACTGTGTCCATTATGTTTTATATACATCGAGTTTCAAATAAAAAAAATCATATGAAAATTACTGTGTCATTATGTTTTATATACATCGAGTTTCAGATGTATTTTATCTTTCACCTTGGTAACCTAACAAGATGGGTTATGAAAAAAAAAACAAAATACTATAATGATTGTGTTACAAATATGACCAACTTAGGCCAAAAATGTCAAAAAAAAATTAAAAAAAAAAATAAAAAAAAAATTAAAAAGAAAATATTAGAAAAATGACAAGTGGCCAAACAGGGCCTATATTGCTCAACTGGCGCACAAACTGCATCATGTTTTATGAAAAGTGGGGCAACCAAACATTTAGAACAAGGGGTCTAGTGGGCTTTAATGGTCATATGAGGATATCAGAACTGTGGTTGATGCTTATATTTGAAGCAGACAAGGTCTTGAAATTAGTAATTTGAGGGAAAATAAGCAAAGATGTTGTGTATGCAAGTCAATGAATAATCACTGTATGACAAAAATAAGAATGGTTAACACATTATAATTTATGAAATATTGTTTATTATTATGCATATTTAGGACAAAGAAAACATCTGAGCATTATATATATTCTGTACAAGATCTTGTATTATAAACCATGTTCATATAGAATAGAAAAGTAACATGACATTGATTCAACTGTATCCTTTTATGGATATTCAATGAATATATGGGATCAGTACAGTTAAGAGAAGTACAAAAATAAAATTTGGAATCCGTAATAATAGATTGAATAAAGTAAATACCAAAGTACATTAATTGTTAATAAACAACATATAACAGCTTTCACATCTTAGTGGCATGTATAGAAAAATGCATACTTCAAATGTGGTACTTTCTGTATTTAGTGACCAGAACAGTGGATTTAAAATTTATAACTAAACATATCAAGCCATAGCCAATGGTTCACTTCAGGGGAACAGCAAGAATTCTACTGAATTAGATTTGCTGCTTGGTTAGGTTTTTATGGTGCGAAAAATATATTTTCAAATAGCTATAATTTGCTAAAGTTCCATCTTCTTCGAAGCTGTATTCAGAATTTCAAGAAGGACCATTTTACCTTTGCGATCTTAATTAAAGTGCCTGAGTAAAATCTGTTGCAAATGGGATTTGCATAGCAGTCTTATTTACAGAAATTGGGACTTTTAACTCAAAAAGGTCAACAATGGCTATTTATGTGTTTTTGCTATTTATAGTAACAGCGGCCATCTTGGATGTCAGGCGGGGTCGGCTAGTACAAACTTTAGTCTACCCCACCAAAGGACCTTCACACCAAATACGGTTCCAGTTGGTCCAGTGGTTTCAGAGGAGAAGATTTTTAAAGAAAATAAAAAGAATTGGTAAAAATGACAGTCCAAGTTACAAAATGACAAGTAAAAATATATTTATTACGATAATTTACTTATAAAAAACTTTTCATTTCTAATAAAAAATAATCGTACTTTGGTTATGGATTGATAATCAATATGAGACTGTACTTAGTAAATACCTTTTCTTAAATATGTGAATCATAACATATTCTACATTTCATAATATGCCATTTTACCTACATCTTACCATTTTAATCGACTCTCATACAAAGAGACAGCAATATAGCTTATTAGAATCAGTGTCAATGTGATACTGACCTTGACCTTTCATATTCATGTCTATACCTTTGAACATATGACATTGAACCATAAATCAAAATGAACATCAATACCAACAATATTTTAATATACATGCCTATTCCAAAGGAAGTTTTCAACATAATTAACAATTTAGGCATTCTAATAAAGCTATAACCTTGACCTTACACCATATATCAAAATAATCGTCATATCAATACCAATATTTTAATATATATGTCTATACAAAAACTTATAGTTTTTCAAGATAATTAACAATTTAAACAGTCGAATGCAGCTATGATCTTGACCTTTGAACCTATTACATTTAACCATTTATAAAAATGATCGCCATATAATTACCTACAATATTCTAATATTCATGTCTATACTAAAAGTAAATAGTGTTCAACGTAATTAACAACTCATGCTGTCTTATGCAGCCAGTGACCTTGTACTTTTGAACTTATGACATTGAACCATATATCAAAATTATCGCCATATCAATACCTACACTATTCTAATACATGTCTATACAAAAAGTTAATAGTTTTCAACTTAATTAACAATTCATGCTGCCATGACCTTGAACTTTGAACTTTTGATCTTGAACCATATATCAAAATGATAGCCTTATTAATACCTACAATCTTCTAATATACATGATGTATTTGTGTTATATAATATATATATATATATATATATATATATATATATATATATATTAACAATTGAACTGTTTTAAAATGGTGTTCATTGTCAGTATCAAGGCAACAACTTTGCAAGCAAACGGAATAACGCGCGTTAGTCATTTTAAAACAGTTCAATTGTTATATTTCCGTTAAATATTTTTTTTAACAAAAAATTATTCATTTATTGTAAGAAAAAAATTCCCATTTATAACACATGCACATCGGGGGATTCCAGTAGACGCAACAGCTGAATTTAAGACCGAGAACAACACATTATTAATCCGCAATATTTTTAATGTGGGGTAAAAACGGGGAGTTTTGGTTTGAAAAATTATAGTGTTATCAGGTATTTTGATGGTATTTTCTCGATTTTTCATTAACATAATGATTTTTTTAGAATATTGGATATAACTAATATATATAAAAAATTGAATATCAACGATAAATGTGTTGTTATTTGTGGACTATATTTCAGTCGAAAATCAGGTGCAGCTGTGTGGCCCCATTTCAATTTGCAAAAAAGTTTGGAGTAAAAAATTGCTGGCTAAATGTTGGAAGTGAAATTTGTGAATCTGAAACGGGAAGGGCGAACTGTAGCTGAGGGATAATTTACAATGGCCAAGCATGTGGGTTTCGAATCTGTGATATGCGAGTAGACAGGGATTTACCGAGAGATTTTTTCTGGGATGTCGACATTGTTAGGTTGAGATTCATTCTAACATTATGTGCCGAGCTTCATACTCGGTATCATTCAAATGTAGACAGCAAAGTAGTGAGAAGTATACTTATTCTTTACGCCTGGTGTGATGCAAACATCTCTCAAAGTTTAGAAAATTATCGTTTTAAGGTTAGCAAGGAGTTGTGTAGTACTTAAACCATATATTGTACTTTTGAGGAGTTCCTATTGTATCCCTTGTAAATTGATTAAAAGCATGTAGATGATTTTTCAGTTTTTCCGATTAACAAACACAGCATGTGAAACGGACAATTTTCACTAGATGTGGCATACATGCGTGAATCTAATTCCAATTGAAATTTACATCACTTGAAATTTACATCCCGCGAGACACAAAATTAATTGACAAGTTGTACCATTACACATTGTATCAAAATAATAGGGTATATAGCAGCTTTGTCAAGGTAGGAACAATTTTTTAAAGATCCGATTGTTCAAAATTTTTTGTGGTTTGATGGTTTTGACTGATCTGTTGTTGTCTGTTCTTTCAACAGGCCATCAAAAACACCACTCTGTCTCTCACAATGTCAATATTACGGTGAATATCAGCCAGGTGCCTATATATATGTTAACAAAATATTATTTTATTAATTTCTTTAACTTTACTTTGTAATATCTTGTAAATGTGTTTTTCAGTCTCGTCTCGAATGTAAACAAATGTGACGTGACAGTCATGTTTGTTTACTTACGATAATGTAGTTCCGGATTGTGTATTGCATTTTATATGTATTCATACACGGAGTGACAAAATTTTTTGGCATTCATTGTCAGTAATAATTACAACGGCTCTCAAGCTTGCAGCTATGGGAATTTCACAAGGCAAATGAATATATATATATATATATATATATATATATATATATATATATATATATATATATATATATAATACAAATACCAGTTAAATTTAGATGTGCCAGATGTGCACATTTCGGAAATTCATTCCTCATGCCCTAACAAAAAGTTAATAGTTTTCAAGATAATTAATCAGTTCAGCTTTCTTATACAGTTATGGCCTTGACCTTTGAACCTATGACCTTTAATTCTATATCATCATCACCGTTAAACACATGCCAACAATATTCTAATATACATGAATGTACGAAAAGTTAAAAGTTTTCAACGTAATTAACAATTTGATTCTTCTTTTGCAGCTGTGATCTTTACATTTGAACGTATGACCTTGAAGAATATATCAAAATGACCGTTAAACACATGCCAACAATATTCTAATATACATGAATGTACGAAAAGTTAAAAGTTTTCAACGTAATTAACAATTTGATTCTTCTTTTGCAGCTGTGATCTTTACATTTGAACGTATGACCTTGAAGAATATATCAAAATGACCATCGTATCTATATCTACAATACTGTAATATGCATGACCACACAAAAAGTTAATAGTTTTCCAGATATATTGAGAAATATATAATTTTTAGCAATTTCCCCAATAAGTACCTTGCCATATCCCCACTTTGAGCCCCACCCCCGACTACCATTTGAGCAAATATCAAACTAAATGACCTAAGAATATTATCAATGAAATAATTAAGGAATATCTCTCGTACATTCAGAGAAGAAGATTTTCACTATTTCCCCCTAATGGGGCCTCAAGGGGATATGACTCCTACATTTGTGCAAATCTGAAAGGCTTTCAACTAGGCATGATGGTAACCAAAACTCATTAAATTTTGCCCAGTGGTTTTGGAGGAGAAGATCAAAATGTTAAAGGTTCTCAGCTCAGGTGATTAGCCATATTCTGTATGATTCGTAAAAGATAAAATTTGAATGAAAATCAAGTTTTACAGCTTTAAGGTTAAAAGTTGGTATACAAGTTGATTAAAAGTTAAAAGTTGGTATACAAGTTGATTAAAGGTTAAAAGTTGGTATACAAGTTGATTAAAGTTTAAAAGTTGGTATACAAGTTGATTAAAGGTTAAAAGTTGGTATACAAGTTGATTAAAGGTTAAAAGTTGGTATACAAGTTGATTAAAGGCTAAAAGTTGGTATACAAGTTGATTAAGTTTAAAAGTTGGTATACAAGTTGATTAAAGGTTAAAAGTTGGTATACAAGTTGATTAAAGGTTAAAAGTTGAAATACAAGTTGAGTAAAGGTTAAAAGTTGGTATACAAGTTGATTAAAGGTTAAAAGTTGGTATACAAGTTGATTAAAGTTTAAAAGTTGGTATACAAGTTGATTAAAGGTTAAAAGTTGGTATACAAGTTGATTAAAGGTTAAAAGTTGGTATGCAAGTTGATTAAAGGATAAAGGTTGGAATACAAGTTGATTAAAGGTTAAAAGTCGGTATACAAGTTGATTAAAGGTTAAAAGTTGGAATACAAGTTGACTAAAGGTTAAAAGTTGATATACAAGTTGATTAAAGGTTAAAAGTCGCTATACAAGTTGATTAAAGGTTAAAGGTTGGAATACAAGTTGATTAAAGGTTAAAAGTCGGTATACAAGTTGATTAAAGGTTAAAAGTTGGAATACAAGTTGACTAAAGGTTAAAAGTTGGTATACAAGTTGATTAAAAGTTAAAAGTTGGTATACAAGTTGATTAAAGGTTAAAAGTTGGTATACAAGTTGATTAAAGGCTAAAAGTTGGTATACAAGTTGATTAAAGGCTAAAAGTTGCACGGCTGTTACAAGGACTAGTTATTCCAAGCGCGTGCCGAGTCCCGAACTCATGCCGTTACCGATCTGGCGCGCGCTCCTTCCCGTTTATTAGAGTTGTCCTTCTTGATTCAGGTCAAAGTCGGGTCAACAACATGTACAGCATGAGCATGCTGTTTGGTCATCTAACAACTTTTGTGCCGAAAAATCATAAATTTAGTTAATTGTATTCTTTGATATTTAAATTATGTGATTACTTTGTCTATGGATTAATTATACGATCAAACAAAGACGTGTTTGTAACAAAAATGAAGAGTTTAACGCATATTCACATGCGGAGGGACGGTCTCATGACAATGAACCGATGTTGCCATCGGAATGACTGAGTGAATGAAAATCATTTGAAATTGTGTTTTCGTAGACGAACAAGTAAGTGTACTGTTTTAATATATGTGTAAGATGTCAATAATGACAAGATTCAGTATACATATGTCTGCATTGAGAGAGAGAGAGAGAGAGAGAGAGAGAGAGAGAGAGAGAGAGAGAGAGAGAGAGAGTGTGTTAACATCAAGTGCCTATCATGATAAACGGTTAATTGAAAAAAAGTCGAGGAAAAAATAAACTGTGGCTGAAAAGAGATTAGCCGGTCTATTTTTATTTTACAAAAAACAGAACCCCCTCACACACACACACACACACACACACACACACACACACACACACACACACACACGACAGAGAGAGAGGGGGGTGGGTGGGGATGATTCCTGTTGCACCTTCAAACATACATTAATTTTTTGACTGAAATTAAAGTCCCTGTGACTTAGGAATTTTAATAATAATAATAATAACAATTATTATTATTATAATGATCCAATAGAGAGAGAGAGAGATTTAAAATGTTTTACACTGTTATAATATCTATTATTTTAGATAAAATTTTGCACATTTACATATACTGGCTTTAATAGGCCTATTTTCATTGTAATATTTGGTTCACTTTTATATAAATTTGTGAAATTTATTAGATTTATTTTATATCATTAAAACTTATTTCCTTTTTATTTTTGCAGGTCCGATATCTAGGAATTTGCCATTTGGAGTGATTATCAGTAGGACATAAATATCTACCATCAGTGTCTAGATATAATATATTCAAGAGTTAAAGGAGGATGTTTAATTTGATAAATCTTGTAAATTATTGAAAACTTCAACATAGTGATGTTATTGTTGTGAACCATTGACAAAGACTCTGAAGTTTAAAATTTTAAAAGTTCTTGAACATAGTCCTTCAAATTTAGAATATGAATTAATGCCTTATAACAAAGTTAAGGAGTAAAAAGAAGATACATGTACAGCCTTTGGATAAACATGAAAGGTTTTATAAAAATACACAATTTCTGAAATATTTAAATATATATATGAAATTTTACAATTTTTTTATAATTAAAATTCAACACATGGTTATATGTAATTTTTTCTTTTTACTCAGAAAGGAAAAGTCCCTCAATTTAGGCTTAATATACCTGTATGCATGCAGGTGAATACAACGCCCTAGTTGTCTGCTTTTTCATATGCTTAACATTAAAGTGCTCCTTTACATATTAACATGAATAAATCATTGGAAATGATTGCTATCCAATTTGTATATAATTGATTTTTGTGGCCATCTTAGATGGAATTAAAAAACATGTGACCTCTGGCTGTATAAATCTGTTTAATTATGGCCTTTCAGATGAGCCACCAGTAACCTTTACAGCTATATGTTAATTGTTCAAGAAATACACATGGAACTGTTTTTGTGTATGAAGTCATGTTCAGTATTCTGTTCAGAGTGACATGGATGAATATGTGACATGTCTGGTCTGATGTACCAATGGAATTCTAATCTGTTTTAATTCTTAAATGTTAATTATGATTACAACTTCAATTATTTTGCAAGTGATCATATGGAGTCATTGGTTGATTGATCTTTTGACAACCCCTTTTTCTACTTTTTTTGTCAGTTCCACTGCAAAAGATGTTTTTGGTCAGTTCCATTGGAAAAGATTAAATACTTTCTACAGGAACTCTAGCCCACCCCCCCCCCCCTCACTGGAACTAACTGTCTAGTGAAAGTGAAAGAATCTTGACTGGGTAATTACATTTTTTCTTCTCTGCTCTCATCTTAACCCTCTTCAATGCAGTGAATATATTATGTTTTAAAACAAATGTGATGTGCTCAAGTTAATTTATTATAAAATAAATTACATTAAAATTTTCTGTGTATGAATGAAAAACATCATAGAAAATAAGAAATTCAAAAATAGAACATAATATTAAAAGATATGACACATATATGTATATTTTGTTTAAAGTCTCCCCAATAAGGCTATTTTTTTAAATTCAGAAATTCTGTAAAATTTTTAAATGTGTTGATGGTAGAAATTAGAATCGTTGAAATATCTGTAAAAAAAAATTTAAATGAAGTTACTTTAAATCACCTTTCCAAATATGAAAGATTCCATTTAACTATATTTCTTTTGGTGTCAAAAATTATTTACTTTATTTTACTTTTAATTTTATTTATTTTTTTATTATATTTTATTTTTAAATTTTATTCATTTAATGGGGAGTTCAAATGCTTAATGAAAAAAATTGTTTCGAAACACTCGAATTAATAATTTGTTGGTGCATCTTTCTTTTATTTATCACTTTTTCGGTATTTATCCAATTAATATTAAGTGATTTTATTCAGACACTCATGTTTTTTCAACCACCAAATGATGACCCTCATTTGGCTTAGTAAAAGAATTCTTGTGAAATCTTTAATTTGTTAAAGATTGAAAACCTTTACTAAAAATTTAATAAAAATAATAATAATAATAATAATAATAATATTTCTTATCATTATTATTAACTGCTAGGTAAATCGCTTAATTGATTTTAGTGAAAAATAATTTGCATGATTTAATATTCCATAACTTTATAATAATAATAATTATTATTATTATATAACTACTGATTTTACTAAGTTTTCATTGGTTGAAAACATGTTAAGCTGCAGTGGACAGATCGTTATGTTCACCGCGCAATTCTGCACGTGAGGGTAATATCATGTTCCAAATTGCCCCACAAGGTCCCTAAAAATAGACGACGGTGATTTCCCATTGTCCAAGAATAGAACCAATCAAAGTCGTCCTAAGTTTTTGATAAGCCAATCATAATTGATCTACTTTAAAAGCATCGGATCTCATTGCATCTTCTGAAAATCATGGCGGATAAAAACAGAAGCTGTTACGAATTGTTTTGAAAGACGCTTGTCTGTCAGTCATAAAATAAAACAATTATTGACTTTAAATTTCGGTTAATACAAGGATTTATGACCCCAAAAGAATGTTATATTCACCTCGGCCTACGGCCTCGGTAAATATAACATTTCTTTTGGGGTCATAAATCCTTGTATTAACCTCATCAAAAGTCAATAATTGTATATTATTATTATACAAGTAGAGACAGAACTGAATGGAAAATTATATAAAAAATCACATTTATAGCGATTTTAGTTGGTCAGAAATAGAATATTTAGAACATGTAAAAATAACGTAGTTTTAAAGTCGAAATTAAATTTTATCAATTTTTCCTACAAAAGTTATATTCATATACATGTGATAAATCCATTTTTCGAAAGTCATCACGACAGGTGAGGTACCTGCATTTGTATAGAAAATTATACAATTCAAACGGAAAAGAGTAACCTTTTATTTTGATCACAATTTTCGGATTTATTAGCTATTATGCTCTGTGATTTTCCTTCTTATCACGACCGATATACCGTTTATTTATTTATTATTTTTTCATATAACTAAATATACCATCACAAAAAGCGAAGATTATTGCCAATTTTTGCAGAATGTCACGGTATGTGTCCCTCCTGAGTGTAAAAAAATTAGAAAATCTACGTTGTTTTCTTCCATGATCTCATGCAAAATATCGAGTTAAGATACTTCTCTAACTACCATCAGAATGCGTTTTTCAACTTTTTGCCTTGAAATAAAATTATTCGGCATTCTTTGATGTACACGAGCTTCCGACCATTCGGAAAATGGCACCGAGACAGTTTTTTCTAGAAAACCGCAACTTTGAACACGATTATTTTTGTTTACAGAGCGAAAATCAAAAATCGCATTCTGATGGTCGAGAGATAATCGATCAAAGATTTGAATTTTATTCAGAACGTCGAAATTGGTCTTGTGAGTTTTCTTATTTTTTTACACTACTGGGACCACCCCTCTCTGAAGCGTAAACAAATATGGCGGACATTGGTTGCCAGCGGTGTACATTTCGCAGCCCTACGCATGCTCAGTAACGATAACCTTTTTAATAAGATAAAGAAGGGTTCTAACAGCCGTGAGTTGGTATACAAGTTGATTAAAGGCTAAAAGTTGGTATACAAGTTGATTTAAAAGTTGGTATACAAGTTGATTGTTTTTGGGACATCAAATAACAATTTATAAATTAATAAGCAATCCAGTGGATAAAACATGAAGTGAAACAAAAGGGGGCAATAACGCTTGTTTCACTTGGATACATTATAACATTATTGTTTGGCGAAATTCCATCTTTAAACTTATTTGACAGGCTAGCATAGTCAATATCGATCATTATTAACACGTTTGCTCTTTAAGTTTCAAAATTCACTGGCAGGGGACATGCATTACTTATAATGCCTATTGCAATCTTGTTAAATGCGTGTTCGTCTTTTGGCGTGATACCTATAACCTACATACAAATGTATACAACTATGTATATAATAACTATCTATAACAACATCGTTGTTTATATCACCTGTCAGATATATCGATACACGTGACTGACTCAGGCGTGATACCTATTAACCTACAAACAAATGTATACAACTATGTATATAATAACTATCTATAACAACATCGTTGTTTATATCACCTGTCAGATATATCGATACACGTGACTGACTCAGGCGTGATACCTATTAACCTATACAAATATACAAATGTATACAACTATGTATATACATAACTACCTATAACAACACCGTTGTTTATATCACCTGTCAGATATATCGATACACGTGACTGACTCAGGCGTGATGCTAGGCCTACTTCGGTTTGTCAAAGTCGTGTTTCTCGAGTATAACTCGCAATGGGCAAGTGCAAAACTGTAAAGGTTTTTAATCGAGCGGAAAGTGAGTTAGTCGTGTTATGGGGGTCGAGATAGTAAAATTTATGTTTGATGATGACGATGAACACGGTCTCTTTTTTGTTGAAGACATTGGTATTTTTTGGCCGTTTACAACAATCTTCCTTGGGACTTCGTTCCTAGAATAAAATAATTTGTTGAACATACGGGTCCCTACACATACAGCTGATGATTTTACATAGTGGTTTACTCACTGAACAGAAACGGTCAACTCGACTTAACTAACCTAGAGGGTACTATTAATCGGGTTAGCACGAGAAACGTCTACCCGAGACTTCCCCTACCTGTTTGATATCAATTCAAGTTAACCCCGTTGAAAGGATTTACACAACCAACTTGGACAAATCGAAGTCGGCCCTATAGTATAATCAGAAAGGCTTCACACTCACATTTACAGAATTTTCTCAAAATCTAGAGTAAATAAGAAACAGAATATATATATAATACCGGCTTACTTTGCCTCTGTACCGGGTTAATTTTTGCAAAAGATGTCCGCAATTAAAAAAACTAAGTTATTAACTCAAGCTCCGCCTCTTTTACTATGAGTTGCTTAAAAGTTTAAAAAGTCTCAAGGATGACTAAATGACCGGACAACAGACAAATTAGGCCAAGGGGAAATACATGTATGTGTATATATTTATAATTATAGAGAGTGGAAAAAATTCAACAGTTACGAAGCAAATGCAAGATGAATTTCATTTTTTTTTTCAAAACAATTGGCAAGCATTTAGTAAGTAAGGACAGAAGTATATAAATTTTAAATCTATTGTTTAAGTACAATAGCAGTAACCAAGTATAAAGTACATGCACAAGGTTACGTCTGTAAAATACTTCTGGAAATCTTATGTACATATTGGACCGAGGGATTGTCAATTTATCATGAAAATAAAAACATTTTCAGTAATTCCTTTATACAGACAGATAAGTGAGTGTAAATTATTTCTGATTATACTTATTGTATATACATAACAACGTATTATAACATCGGTGTTTATATCACCTATACCGATACCCTTAGGTGACTACGACCTAATAATTACTTATAATAATGTCAACTTACCCCATGTCCATGTCACCTCTTCTTCAGCAATGCTATAAAAGTCAATAAACTCTTGACATGCTGCATCAATAAAACAGTGAAAGGCACAACACACACATCGTGTGGAAAATCGTAAATATCACAAAGGCCGAATGAGGAAGAAAACTGACAACCCTAGAATAGACATTTTTAGCATACATGTATACGCTGCCTTTGGCCGTGAATGTAAACAAAAGGGAGTGGGGGGGGGGGGGTTATATCAAAACTTGTATCTTAAAAAGACCGGGTCAGTTCCAAAAAGTTTCGTCTTTACTTATATAACATTTTTAATTCAAAATCCTACACAAACTTTAGAGACCTAAATTTTTCATCTAAAAATAGGAATTTAAAGATAAAGTTAGATATCTAAGTTTTACTCTTGTCCGTATTTTATATTTAGAGACAGTCCTTTACTGAAAAATGTTTTACAATTATATGGTTTATCGTTAAATAACCACAAACGTAGTGTTTAAGAACAAAAATACTAACAAGAAAAAATTCAAATAAAATTTAAATCATTGTATTAAATTCTGTATATAGAGAAAAAATTCACAAATTTACAAATATCAGTTGCCTAAGAACTAAAATACCTGTAATGAGCCCCATACATCTTGTATTCACGCCTGAATCACGCCTGTGTTATTGGCTGAAGACTAGTGGAATTTCTCAAAGTTCAATTGTTTTGAACCAAATGCACATAAAGTAATTAGATTTAACACAACAATATTTTACACACCTATGTCTTTGTCTTTGACAGGTTGGTATCCAACTTGAACACCTTCTAAACAATAGGCAGGAAGGTGTTCATGTTGGATACCAACCTCGTCATGCTTCGGTGATTCTATTGTGTAGAACAAAGGGATCTCCTAGAATGCACGTGCGGCGTACAACAATGGAACTACGGGCTCTCGGTGTTACGTTCGCACGAAGACAGATTTCTTAAATTCATGCACACCTCCAACTCGGTCAATATCCTATTCGTAATATATATCGTAATATATATTATCTGTTTTGACTACATTTGTTATTAGTAAGAATTCAAACATATAATTATACTTTACATTTCCTTTTAATCTGCATCTGAATCACTGTAGTCTGAAACAATATCAATGACAAAGTTATCAACGACACTCTAGTCCAATACATCCGAATGCCAAAAGTCTCTCTCATCTCTCTCTTTTTTTTTTATTTACAATTATCCCAAAAACCAAAAAGTTGGTGTAATAAGTTCAAAAGAGTAAAAAAAAAGTTGCGTATGTCAACTAGTTTATTTGTTTTATTTTTGTTGGCAATGAGTTTTACATTGGGTCCATACTATCTTAATCGGATTGAGCTCACAGGAAATCGAAAAAAAAACATGCCCATACTTCTCAGCAATTATATCTGTTTTGTAGACAGGCCTGGGTTTGCGACTTTAATGATTCCATACAGTTCAGGTTTAAAAGCATTAAGAGGGAATGGTATATTGTGATTATTAAGCCAGGCCACCATATCTGCTGTTAACGTATTGGATAATGATGCCACACTCAGTTCTTATGATATGATAATAAACAATATCAAAAACACACTTTCTATATTCATCAATTTTACTGAGAAGTGACAGCGATCTGCTACAACTGAAGCGTTTTCTTCCATATTAAATTATGAGTTTTTCATTTTAAATTTAAATCGTTATTCATTTAGGATATAACAAATTAACTTTTAGAAAAGTTAATGGATTTTTCAATTTTATTTCTAATTAATTTCAATGTTGGAGGCATCTTTTCTCTGTGCAAAGCAGGTATGCTTTCCTTATGGCAGATTTAGCCAAATTATCCAATTTTTTCTAGCTTTGGAAACATTTGAATTGGTCTTTTTTTTTTGGTGTATTTTTAATTCTATATAATGTAGCCCTACTGAAACCTGTGGCTAAAGCAGTCCTGTCTATACTTCTGTCCACTTTCAAATAAGGAGACTCTCTTGCTTTTTCCAATTCAAAATATTTTAAACCTTCAAAACTATACGCTTTACATCATCTGAAATGGATTTGTGTCAATAACAAAAGGGTGATAAAAGTGCTTTGCATATTATTTAAATACCTCATTTTAACCTATCGATATATGCATATGAGGTCATCAAGGGAACATACATAACAAAGTCGATTTTTATTAAAAATATATTTTTATCTATGTAGGCAAAAACGAAAAAAAGTGAAAACAAATTTAAAAATAGTGTTTGGCGTGCTTTTTATTTTTCAAAACAAAAATGAATTTTAGGTTGAAATTGAAAGACATAAAAGTTATTTATGATAACAGCTGTCTTCAAACATCAAAGAAAAACAATATTATTATTCTGATTTAATTCAGTTTTGATTGACTAAAAACATGTTGAGCTGTACTGGACCAATCGTTATGTTCACCGCCCAATTCTGCACGTGAGGGTAATATAATGGTTCAAATTGCGCTCAAGGTCCCTAAAAATAGACGACGGTGATTTCCCGATGTCATAGAATAGAACTAATCAAAGCCACCATAAGCTTTTGATAAGCCAATCAGAATTGGCCTACTTTTAAAGCGTCGGATCTCATTGCATTTTTTGAAAATCATGACGACAAAACAAAACCAAAAAAAAAAAAAAAAAAAAAAAAAAAAACAGAAGCTGTTACGAATTATTTTAACAGACACCTGTCTGTCTGTCATATTATAGAACACCGAACAGAAAGTACAGCACAAATGTAACGACAGACGATATTTTACGTCTCAGAAATCTTCTAAACGTTCCAACAACCTTTAAAATTTTTACTTCCCTGATTGCATATTCAACTTATTCCATATCTGTTTAAATCTTCATTAAAACATTCACATTTATGTCTCATTTTTGAACTTTTCTATTTTTCTGATCTCTTTTGTAAGGAGTAACAAAACGATACATATCTGGAAAAATCTTAACTGCTAGTATCAAACATTCACAGGAAATTGAAGTTCAGAATTAGGTAATATATTTGGTAAGTAATGAAAACTTTGGGCTTCATCAACAATAACCATTTCATATATACAATGAGCGTGCCTGCGTCCACTGTTATATAATTGTTGTTGTTCTATACCAGGTCTATAAATGGCATGAGAAGTTCCATCTATCGCAGCAACAGCAACATTTGTTCCCTCTCGTTTTTCTCCACTGTTGCAACAATGGCCAAGTGATGTTGTCACTAAAACAACTCCAAAAGTGATACACATTCTATCAATTTCATTTCCAGTGGTTGACGTAGATATATTAAACATGAGTGATAACATTAAAAACACGGATATAATCTAAAATCTGTTTCTAGGGGATAAACAGTCCATATGGCTTTGTTCTGTTTTCATAGCAGGCGGAATGGTTTGTAGTATGTCTAAAAGCGATTCAGGAGTTTCACCAAGTCATAGAATTTTAAAGGGTGTCTACGAAATACATGAAAAACATCTCTTCCTTTCCAGTCAATATTACCTAACAGTCTTTGGTGTAAATTCAAAAGAGTTTATAGAGGAGTTAGGTTAATCAGCGTAATTTTTGCCATCAAAAAAAATGAAAGCCTTTTTCGCTTCAGGTACAGGACATGAGGATAATAAAGAAACTAATGCCATTGTTATTTATCGCTCCTCCTACATTTTCAACTGATATTTTTGCATATATATTCATCACATGGCGAAGTTGTTCAAGACACCGTGACCTTGACGTCTGACCTTGAAACTTGACGAAAAGAGCCATAGTGGGGGTATTCCTCAGATTCAATGACTGTTCTAGTTAAAACTGTTTAATTTCACAGCACTAAACAGCCATTTCGAAACACAATTTCTCATCAGAATTGCTTGGACCAAAAATGATAAAACCTAAATATAAATAAGCCAGTGAAAATATTACCCAAAGGACCAAAATTCTTTGATAACAGTATATTGATTTATCTATATGAGTTTGATCAAGTTCTTATTTCTTTGTAGCTTTTGCATATTTGTATTGGTACATAAGTCGACTAGCAGAGTCACATCCTCTTGTCATTTGTACTTGTAATAGCATAATCAAGATGCCCCTGTCATTCATAGCTCGACTAGCAGAGTCATATCCTTTTGTCATTATTTCTTGTAAAAGCATGTCCCTGTCATATATAGTTAGACTAACAAACTGCATCCCTGTGTCAAAGCTCGACTGGCAAAGCTCCTTGTCATGCGTACTTGAAATCACATAATCACTAGGCCCTTGTCATTCATAGCTCGAATAACAGAGTCACATTCTCTTGTCAATCATACGTATTACTACGCCTGACATTTGTACCTCAAATTACAGTCAAATCGCTCTTGCCATTCGTACTCCGAGTAGCAAAACCATGGTGACCCCGTCACTTGTTTCTCTTGTAGCAAGTAACATCCCCTTGTCATTCGTTCAGGGAATAGCAGAATTATAGAGACCTAGTAATTTCAAAACCAGAATTATAACGACCCTCCTATTGGTAAGTCAAACAGCAAAGTAACATCACCCTTGTCATTTCAAAACTAGAATTATGAGGATCCTCTCATTGGTACGTCAAATAACAGATTCATATCTTTGTGATTCGTACTTTGATCGGAATCAGAATCGTTACGACAATTTCAGTCTTCCTTAAACAAGTAGAGTCACCCTGACATTGTCATTTGCACATTAAATGACATAACTACGACTCCCCTGTCCTTCATACCTCACATAATAGTCATATTGCCCTTGTCAACGGAACTTCAAATAGAAGAATCACGGCGACCTTGTCAATCGTTCCTTTGACAAGCACGGTTACATCGCTCTTTTAAATTGTACTTCGATTGTACTTGGTAAAATCATGGCGACTCAGTCATTGGTACCTGAAAAGAGTTACAGCCCGCTGTCATTCGGACTTTTAAAAGCAGAATCATGGCATCCAAGTAATTTTTACCTTTATAGCAGAGTCCCAGTGTTTGTGTTATTAATACTTAAAAAGCATAATAGCGAGGCCCTCGTTTTTTTCGTACCCGAAAATCTACTGTGTGTTATTCGTATGACGATTAGCCCCTTTTAATTCGTACATGGAATGGCAGAATTACTACACCCTTGTCAATAGCACCTCATAAAACAGTTTTACTGCCATTGAAATTGCTTCAAATGACAAAATCTTGTTGAATCTGTCACTGGTACCTCGAATAACATAGTCATATGACTCATATCGTCCTTGTCATTCGTACTTGGAATAACAGCATTACTACACCCCTGTCATAAGAACCTCAAATAACAGAGTCATATCGTCCTTGGCATTCGTACTTGGAATAGCAGCATTACTACATCCCTGTCATTAGCATCTAAATTTACTGTGTGTTTTTCGTATGACGATAAGCCCCTTCTCAAATGAAAAATAGATTTAATCGAATGTGATGGTTACCATTATGGTAACTCGAAACAGGTTTAATCCAGGAATGGTTTTGGCTGTAAAATTAGCATTTGAATCGCTCTAATCATATGCGTACATTTTGACATTTTTCTCAGAATTGGAGTTGAAGGTATCAATAGACATATCCCTGTTGTTTTATCTTCCGGTTGCAATTATTCATGCCTAGTTACATTTTTTGCATTAGTAACATGATAATGAAGTCTAGTTTCATCAAAACGTAAATAATTCGTTAGAAACATTATCTAAATAAAAGAGAGAATTTCGATTTTTTGATACGTGGTTCGCTAGAACAATACGAATGATTTGTGTAAAATAGAGCATTTGTGTTTAAAAGAAAAAACAAAACTCTTGAAAAATCTGCTTGTCTCCAAATCACAAATGCGCATGCGCTTTCATCGGGACCAAAAGACAATAAGATGGAAAAAATGAAAGTAAAACGCCAAAACAGTTGGTGTAGTGTTTGATAGATCACATTAATGTCGATAAGCTTTTTAGAGACAGGTAAGTCACAAATGAGACATTAAACTTGTACAATTATTAGTGGCTCTCAAACATTAAAATGAATTAAAAAATAGGTAAGATCGCGTATTCAGAAAATATCTAATTGTAAAGATACTAACATGGGGTCTTCAGTTTTTAAGTTTTCATGAACTGACTATTAAATTTATGTCAGGATTACAAGTCATGACCAAGTTTTTGACCTTTGTACCTTTGCTTCTTTTTTCCCATTTTTGAAGCTATTTCAATGTAAGAAGCTTTTAATTTTTGATAAAATATAGCAGTTTTTTCTACTTAAAGTATTGGGTAAAAAGTCAGGGCTATTATATTGTTTTTAAAGTAGATAAAATTTGTCATATGTAAACTTCTGGAAGAGATTGACAAGTAGGTTTTTAATTTCAATCTTTTCTTGAATAGAGTAAGGTTTAAGGGTTGTGAATTCTGTGCTTTTGCTGCTATTTAACGATCTTGGAGTTGTTTAAATGTAGATTTTAATTGATAAAGTTTTTAGCACTGTTATAACATAAGATAAAAGAAAAAGAACATGATGTCACATATATAAAAAACTTTCAATTGCTTCATACCGAATTCACTAATTTTCAAAGATAATGCTATTATCGTTTTTCGTTTTTTTTTTTTTTTTGTTTTGTTTTTTTTTTTTGGTTTTTTTTTCAACTGCATTAAAACGGAGGTTTTTACTAATTGATTCACATTTGATAATTTTGCTACAATTTTTTAAAGATATTGTTAATCATTTTGAATTAGGCTTAAATAATTTTAACTTTATTTTGTCAGCATTACAGTACCGTAACTAGGCCCTTAAATAAATCGAGGCAAGAATTGAAGATCAATCTGTATAAATGATGACATACAGTACCGTAACTAGGCCCTTTAATAAACCGAGGCAAGAATTGAAGATCAATCTGTATAAATAATGACATACAGTGCCAACAGAGTCCTAATGTTTCACATCTTTCACATGTAAGAAAGGTTTTATAATACAGTATAATAGGGAAGCTCAAAACAAGACCAGCTGTTGTAAAATAAGTGGGATGGTTTTGTTCCGTGGAAACTAGTTTAACCATACCACTAAACCTTGTTATCCGGATTAGAGCATAGATTAAAAGTTTAAATTGTATGTGGGCAGTATCAGTCAAAAAATAGGTCTCTCGTTTAACCTTGATTTTTCAGAATATTTCTACGTTTTCATAAGTAAGATCACTTGATAGATTTACACAAGACAAGACGCTAAATACCGTAATCAGACAGTATCGCAATACAGCTAGTAAACAAAATGACAAAATTAAATAATAATGCAAACGTTTAATGTGACTATCACATGATTACATCATTTAGAGATGTCCGAATCTCTCCTTTGATCGAATTCTTGGAACGCCAGTTCAATTTTCCTGGTCGAATTCCCCGGACCAGCCCATCGCTTTCGGATAGTGGCTTAATATGTCCGGCATTATCATCTCTGTGGATATATATCATACCGAGGTCAGACGGTCTGTTATCTGACATACTGCTTCTCTGCAATATTTTCAGTCTGCGTAGTGCTGAGAAGGATCGTTCACAGCTGGAGGATCCAACGGGTTAAGTCGCTAACTTGAAGCTCAATAATCATTGTGACGTTCGGGTAACACTCTTTCCTGATCAAACCAAGACTTTCTAAGAGTCCAACATTATTATGATCCATACCAAACTTTAGTCATTTTTGATATTCCTGGTCAAATGATTCGAAATGTAGTAAATCTAGTAATTCGTCTTGTAACTCTTGCTTTATGTCCGAAATTATATCAGCATTAAATTTACCAACATTAGCAGGAATGATATAGGAACCAGATAATGCCGATTTCAATTCCGGAGAAAACGAATCCTTCAGATGTTGTATACAGTAAACCAGAAAATTGTTACCGAGGAAGTTACCTCTGTTGCCTCATAGGTAGTTACGGTACTGGCACTGGCATCATTCACACTATAATTACAGAAAGCCAAGGGTTTTATTTTTTTATCATAGATTTATTGAGCTCATGCGGAAAAAAAGATGATTCCATGACTTTTGTTTTGAGTCTTGTTCGTGTAATTTATATTATTTTCTACCTTCAGACCGACTATCGACGAAATTATAAACAGATAACTTTATGTTGAGTAACATAAAAATCACAACAACGACCCGAAAACGCATTTAACAGCTTTGTTTCACCGTAAACTATAGTACGCATATGCGACTTTGTTTCACAGTAAACTAGAGTACGCATTTAACAGCTTTGTTTCAACGTAAACTAGAGTACGCATTTAACAGCTTTGTTTCACCGTAAACTAGAGTACGCATTTAACAGCTTTGTTTCACCGTAAACTAGAGTACGCATTTAACAGCTTTGTTTCACCGTAAACTAGAGTACGCATTTAACAGCTTTGATTCACAGTAAACTAGAGTACGCATTTAACAGCTTTGTTTTCACCGTAAACTAGAGTACGCATTTAACAGCTTTGTTTCACCGTAAACTAGACTATGCATTTCACAGCTTTGTTTCACAGTAAACAAAAGTACGCATTTCACAGCTTTGTGTATCACTGTAAACTAGAGTACGCATTTAACAACCTTGTATATCACAGTGAATTAGAGTACGTATTTAACAGCTTTGTATATCACAGTAAACTAGACCACGCATTTAACAGCTTGGTTTCATAGTAAGTTAGAGTACGCATGAAACAACTTTATTTCACAGTAAATTAGAGTACGCATGTAACAGCTTTGTTTCACCGTAAACTAGACTATGCATTTCACAGCTTTGTTTCACAGTAAGCTAAAGAACGCATTAAACAGCTTTGTTACACTGTGAACTAGAGTACGCATTGAACAGCTTTGTTTCACATTAAACTGGAGAACGCATTTAACCGCTTTCTTTCACAGTGAACTAGAGTACGCATTTAACAGCTTTCTTTCACAGTGAACTAGAGAACACACTCAACAGCTTTTTGTCACAGTCAACTAGAGAACACATTTAACAGCTTTTTTCTTCACAATAAACTAGAGAACAAATTCAACAGCTTGGTTTCACAGTGAACTAGAGAGCAAATTCAACAACTTAGTTTCACAGTGAACTAGAGAACAAATTGAACAGCTTTATGTCACAGTGAACTAGAGAACACCTACAACAGGTTTGTGTCACATTGAACTAGAAAACACATTCAACAACTTTAAGTGTCACTGTGAAACAGAGAATATATTCAACATTTTGTGTCACAGTCAACTAGAGAACACCACAACAGCTTTTTGTGTCACAGTTATCTAGAAAAATCATTCAACAACCCTGTGTCAAATTATTACAGTTAAACTGTAAACGCTTTCAACAGCTGTATGTGTCACACCGAACCATAGAACTCATATCTTTTTGTATTACATCACCACAAATAATCACAGATCGCATTCACCAACCCGGTATGCTTAATCACCACAGTGAAACAGTAAAAGAATTTAACAAATCACTGTAACAATGATCTACAGAATGTATTTAACCCCTCCTTGTGTCAGCCAACCAGTCAACAATAAAACAGAACCAGATAAAACAGCCTAAACTCCTGGTGTCAAATCTCTGAAATGAACCGAAGAAGGCAATTAACGATTTCTTGTGTCAAATTACAACAATAAACCAGTGAACACATTTAATAATTCCTCGTTTTGTTTTCAACTGTGAACCTTTCAACAGCTTCTTGTTTTAGATAAATTCAATTGTCCAATGGTGTAAATTGCTATCGTGAACCAATGAACTAATTTAAGAATTGGTTTTTTTCAAATCAGTAAACGTTTGTAGCAATCACCGGCTTTTTATGGTTATTTGCCACAGTGAACAGATAACACAGGATTTTAGACAAAGTCCTTTTATTTAACAATTTTCAAAACATAAAGAAAAGGCTAGAAAATGAGTTTTTAGATATCTAATTTATTTTCTTATATGTTGAATTAAAACCAAATAAACTTATTTTTTATATTTCCTGAAAGGTAGAGGTAATCGTACATTAGAGAATGTATAAATTGGAGGTCTGTTATAATATTGTTTGTTATAAATATTTCCAGTTTTCATTGAAGGGTCTTGTTCACGCCATAGAGAAAAATCGAGATCAGGTAGTTCTGAACAGCGAACTTCTGTGTTACGGAACCTACAATAATACAATACAAAGATGTTACGTAACCGACAATGATACAATACATAGACGTTACGAAACCTACAAGGAAACAATACAAAGACGTTACGTAACCTACAAACAATACAAAGATGTTACGTAACCTACAATAAAACAATACAAAGACGTTACGTAACCTACAGGAAAACAATACAAAGACGTTACATAACCAACAGGAAAACCATAAAAAGATGTTACGTAACCTACAATAAAACAATACAAAGACGTTACGAAACCTACAAACAATACAAAGACGTTCCGTAACCTACAATAAACATTACAAAGACGTTACGTAACCTACAATAAAACAAAACAAAGACGTTAAGTTACCTACAATAAAAAATACAAAACAACACAAAAATTTTACGTAACCTACAATGAAACAATACAAAGACGTTACGTAACCTACAATAAAACAATACAAAGATGTTACGAAACCTACAATAAAACAATACACAGACGTTACGTAACCTACAATAAAACAATACAAAGACGTTACGTAACCCACAATAAAACACTGCAAAGGCGTTACGTAACCTAATATAAAACACTACAAAGACGTTACGTAACCTACAATAAAACAATACAAAGACGTTATCTATCCTACAATAAAACACTACTAAGACGTTACGTAACTTAAAATGAAACATTACAAACACGTTACGTAAACTACAATTAAACATAACAAAGACGTTACGTTACCTACAATAAAACAAAACAAAGACGTTACGTTACCTACAATAAAATACAAAGACGTTCCGTAACCTACAATAAACATTACAAAGACGTTACGTAACCTACAATAAAACAATACAAAGACGTTACGTTACCTACAATAAAAAATACAAAACAACACAAAGATTTTACGTAACCTACAATGAAACAATACAAAGACGTTACGTAATCTACAATAAAACAATACACAGACGTTACGTTACCTACAATAAATCAATACAAATACGTTTCATAACCTACATAAAACAATTCAAAGACGTTACATAACCTTCAATAACACAAAACAGATGTTACGTTACCTACAATGAAACAATACAAAGACGTTACAATACAAAGATGTTACGTAACCTACAATAAAAAAACATAAAGACGTTACGTAATCGACAATAATACAATGCAAAGACGTTACGTAACCTACAATAAGACACTACAAAGACGTTACGTAACCTACAAACAATACAGAGATGTTACGTGACCTACAATAAAACAATACAAAGACGTTACAATACAAAGATGTTAAGTAACCTACAATAAAACAATACAAAGACGTTACGTAACCTACAACGAAACAATACAAAGATGTTACGTAACCTACAATAAAACAACACAAAGACGTTACGTAATCGACAATAATACAATGCAAAGACGTTACGTAACCTACAATAAAACAATACAAAGACGTTACGTAACCTACAAACAATACAGAGATGTCACGTGACCTACAATAAAACAATTCAAAGACGTTACAATACAAATATGTTACGTAACCTACAATAAAACAATACAAAGACGTTACGTTACCTACAATGAAACAATACAAAGATGTTACGTTACTTACGAACAATACAAAGACGTTACGTAACCTACAAACAATACAGAGATGTTACGTAACCTACAATGAAACCAAGCAAAGACGTTACGTAACCTACAAACAATACAAAGACGTTACGTAACCTAAAAACAATACAAAGACGTTACGTAACCTACAATAATACAATACAAAGATGTTACGTAACCTACAATAAAACAATACAAAGACGTTACGTAACCTACAAACAATACAAAGATGTTACGTAACCTACAATGAAACAATACAAAGATGTTACGTAACCTACAATGAAACAATAAAAAGATGTTACGTAACCTACAATAAAACAATACAAAGACGTTACGTAACCGACTATAATGCAATACAAAGACGTAACGTAACCTACAATGAAACAATACAAAGATGTTACGTTACTTACAAACAAAACAAAGACGTTACGTAACCTACAAACAATACAGAGATGTCACGTAACCTTCAATGAAACAAAGCAAAGACGTTACGTAACCTACAAACAATACAAATACGTTATGTAACCTAAAAACAATACAAAGACGTTACGTAACCTACAATAATACAATACAAAGATGTTACGTAACCTACAATAAAACAATACAAAGACGTTACGTAACCTACAAACAATACAAAGACTTTATGTAACCTACAAACAATACAAAGATGTTACGTAACCTACAATGAAACAATAAAAAGATGTTACGTAACCTACAATGAAACAATACAAAGATGTTACGTAACCTACAATGAAACAATTCAAAGACGTTACCGTAACTTACAAAAAATATAAAGTCTTACGTTACCTACAATGAAACAAAATAAAGATGTTACGTAACCTACAATGAAACAATACAAAGATGTTACGTAACCTACAATGAAACAATACAAAGATGTTACGTAACCTACAAGCAATACAAATACGTTACGTAACCTACAAACAATACAAAGATGTTACGTTACCTACAATGAAACAATACAAAGATGTTACGTAACCTACAATGAAACAATACAAAGATGTTACGTAACCTTCAATACAAAGTGTTGTAATGTTCATCGTACGTAGATATTTGTAGATTAAAATATGTGCTATTAGGCAAAAAAAAAAAAAAAAAAAGAAAAAGAAAAAAATATACGAATAAAAAAATCAAGATAGAATTAACACATATTGTAATTGCCGATGATTATGCTGACAGATTTATAGGGTTTCAATAGAGTCCCATGTTCTGTTTTCAATTTTTAGAAACCTGATTATCTCAATTATTGTATCAGCATTTAAACATACAAGATAAAAATAGGTACTCTTTATCGTGTCCATTCCAGTGAGCAATTCACTGAATTCTGTTTTCAAGGAGAGATTTTTATGAAAAATAAACAAGAAAGAAATGTGGATGACTCAGGAGATTGTGTGGTTTCAATAGGCTTTCATTTTTTTAGGATAAAAAACCGTTTTACGACGTCTTCAGAACATAAAAATCAATGCATTATATAAAATCCATTTCATATAAATCCAATTTTGTAGATCGAAAAACAGACATTGCTTGGAAATTTCTAGTTAAAACAATTTAATAAATTAAATTTAGCATAGATCATACACTTGTATTCAGTCCGCGGAAACAAGATGTAGTAAACCAGTCGTATAGATCAAAGTAAAATATGTATACAGTCCGCGGAAACAAGATGTAGTAAATCAGTCGTATAGATCAAAGTAAAATATGTATACAGTCCGCGGAAACAAGATGTAGTAAACCAGTCGTATAGATCAAAGTAAAATATGTATACAGTCCACGGAAACAAGATGTAGTTAACCAGTCGTATAGATCAAACTTAAACATGTAAACAGTCCGGGGGAAAACAAGATATAATAAACCAGTCGTATAGATCAAAATAAAATATGATACAATCCGGGGGGTACAAGATGTAGTAAGCCAGTTGTATAGATGGAAGTAAAATAAGATACAGTCCACGGTAGCAAGATGTAGTAAACCAGTCGTATAGAACAAAATAAATAATGTATCTAGTCCGGGGGAAAACAAGATGTAGTAAACAAGTTGTATAGATAAAAGTAAAATATATATAGACTGTCCGCGGAAACAAGATGTAGTAATCAAGTCGTATAGATCAAAGTAAAATAAGTCTACAATCCACGGAAACAAGATGTAGTAAACCAGTCGTATAGATCGAAGAAAAATAAGTATCCAGTCTGCGGAAACAAGATGTAGTAAACCAGTCGTATAGATCGAAGTATAATATGTATCCAGTCCATGAAAACAAGATGTAGTAAACCAGTCGTATAGATCAAAGTAAATATGAATCCAATCCGGGGGACAACAAGATGTAGTAACCAGTCGTATAGATCAAAGTAAAATATGAATCCAGTCGACGGAAACGATGTAAAGATGTATAGATCAAAGTAAAATATGTATCCATTCCGCGGAAACAAGATATAGTAAATCAGTCGTATAGATTAAAGTAAAATATGAATCCAGTCGAGAGGGAAAAACGATGTAGTAAATCAGTCGTATAGATCAAAGTAAAATATGAATCCAGTCCAGGGGGAAACAAGAAGAAGTAAACTAGTCGTATAGATCAAAGTTAAATATGAATCCAGTCCGGGGGGAAACAAGATGTATACAGTCCGCGGAAACAAGATGTAGTTAACCAGTCGTATAGATCAAAGTAAAATATGTATACAGTCCACGGAAACAAGATGTAGTAAACCAGTCGTATAGATCAAACTTAAACATGTAAACAGTCCGGGGGGGAAACAAGATATAATAAACCAGTCGTATAGATCAAAATAAAATATGATACAATCCGGGGGGTACAAGATGTAGTAAGCCAGTTGTATAGATGGAAGTAAAATAAGATACAGTCCACGGTAGCAAGATGTAGTAATCCAGTCGTATAGATCAAAGTAAAATAGGAATCTAGTCCAGGGGGAAACAAGATGTAGTAATCCAGTCGTATAGATCAAAGTAAATAGGAATCTAGTCCAGGGGGAAACAAGATGTAGTAAACCAGTCGTATAAATCAAAGTAAAATATGAATCTAGTCCAGGGGGAAACAAGATGTAGTAAACCAGTCGTATAGATCAAAGTAAAATATGTATACAGTCCTTTGAAAAACAAGATGTAGTAAACCAGTCGAATAGATCAAAGTAAAATATGTATACAGTCCTTTGGAAAAACAAGATGTAGTAAACCAGTCGTATAGATCAAAGTAAAACATGAATCCAGTCCGAGGGAAAACAAGATGTAGTAATCCAGTCGTATAGATCAAAGTAAAATTTGTATACAGTCCTGGGAAAACAAGATGTAGCAAACCAGTCGTATAGATCAAAGTAAAATATGTATCCAGTCCGTGGAAACAAGATATAGTAAATCAGTCGTATAGATTAAAGTAAAACATGAATCCTGTGTGCAGGAAAACAATTCATTGTAAACCAATCGTATAAATGCAAATAAGATACGTATACGGTATTGGGGAAGCAAGATTTTGTAAATACGTTTTATATGACCTATTGTTGGATGATTAGAATTATACTTTTTTAGACAATTTGTATAACATTCTTTTTCAGTAGCTATTGCTCAATTTCGACTTCTTAACATTACATCGTACTGTTTGACCGTTAGAATGGTACTATTCAAACAAATGAATTTAAGATTTGTAAGAAATTTTCTTAGTTATTGTTACTTACTTATGTAATGGTAACATGAAGACGTTTGGTTGGATAGTTGGAAAGTTACCATTTTCACAAACCAATTTAGATAACTTGTACCTCTTTATGGAATTAAGTTGATCTAAAAAATAAACAATGAAGTAACTTTTTTTTTCATTTATAAGATATTTTGATCTGTGTTTTCTTGATAATCAGCCATTATTATTTTATAAATGCAGTTTTCATTTATAATTTAATAAAAGTAATTTAGGCACTGGACAAGCACTAATGCAACATTGGTAAAAGTTTTAATACGGTTTTTTAAAACAATTTGCTGCTAGACTTATGATTTTTTAATTTTACAATGCTGTGTTTAATGAAATCATTCAGAAATCTTTACGTGTAAAACTAAGGTGAAGAATGTTTGAAGAAAATCGAGTTAATTCTTAAAAAGTCTACAGCAGCTGAATCAATAATTCAGTTGACAAAACCAAAATAAAAACATTGTCAAACAAAATACATTTTAGTAAGTTTTGTTGTAAAAGGACTCGGTACAGACATACGTGTATTACTATTACCATTTGAAACAAGTTTGGGTTACGTGTTTATAGACAAATAGTTAAATAAAACGAGAGCATCAAGTTTGTGAATGTAATTTACCATTTACGACTTTTTAACTACAATCAAACATATTTTCCTCTCAAAATAATCAGTCCAGATTGAGACCCTTGTAGCTAGTTTATTTATTTTCATACAATAGATTTAGGACGTACCTTTTGTAAATCCAATTTTCCGATTTCTTGTTTCATACCAGAATCTATCTCCATATTTAAAATCATGGAACTGTCGACCTATTATACATGCAAATGTTGGTCCAACAGTACCACCTCCGGACTAGTTTCTCCGACAAACCACCAGCAAATAAATCTATGTCACCTGGATTTCTGCGATAAATTAACAATTCAAAATGATTAATATTCGTATAATCTACAAATTTATTTTTATATGTGAATGCTATCTATCCAAGTGAGCTTGAAATAAAACAACACGGCTTATTTTTCATGTTCTACTTCATATTTGGACTAATACTTCAGTTATGACACCCACGAAGGGTTACACCTGAAGCTATATGACAAACGTGATGGCTTTAATTTTTTCTATTGTCATTTTTCTGTTTCTTTGCATAACTATCCCTACTTCTCCCGTGTATTGTGTATATGTTTTACAGTTAATACGGTATAATAGAGCTTTCTACAACGAAGCAAACTGCTTACAATTAAATTGTTGACTAAAGGATATAGCAAGCCTAGGCTAATCAAGGCCCTTAAAAGTTTTATGACCGTCATCACAATATTGTTTTTAAATATGGAGTCACTGTATCCAGACTTAAACTGGATATACTTGACTAACAATAGTTTCATGTTTCTTTCATTCTTCAATTGGACTTTGCAAGAGACGGGTGTATCTAGCTAGACAGGAGTTGCTTACCCTTCAGGAGCACCCGGTCTCACTTCCTTGATGGATGTTCACGTATACTGAGTTCGTCAGTTTTCGAATTTTTTTCTTTTTTTGGGGAGGGGGGGGGTTGTAATTTGGACATAGACTGGTATGTTTGTGTTTTATCTATATTTAATTATATATATAAATATATATTATTTAGGGGTTAATAATAATAATAATAATAATTTATTGTTTTAATACAATGACAAAAAAGGAAGATAATTCAAATATTATAACAATATCATATGAACAAAACGTGACATTTTAATATACGTAAATAATTGCAATATGTCGAAATGTTATTCAGGTCGTTTGGAAAGGAATGTAATTATCAATTTATATGTAAAGTGTTTTACCTATATGCTTTACGAAGTAACCTTGCCGAATGTCTAGTGTGATCCACCAGTCCTGTGTAATGATTGTAAAAATTTTGTGCTACAGGTAGATGACACCACTTTCTCCATTTATTATAAGAAGGAATACCGTGGTCTCGACCTCTTTGGATATTGATGGCGCCCAGATCTAGACTCACATGGTCCTTCAAAAACAACATATCGTGTACTCCCCTTTCTAGTATTCTGTTAAAACGAGATAAAATGAAACAATTAAAGGACTAGGAGAACAGCTAGATAATTGAGAAACATCAGACACTGTTAAAAAATCACATTTGATTATGGCTTTATATTGAAAATAAATAGTTCTTAAAAATGCTGAACGGAAAGTTATATAATATATAATTTTTTTTTTGCCTTGTTCGTTGTCAATATAAAGTAATTCATTAAAATTCAATTGTTCAATAAAAACATATCATGTGGTTTTTATCTTTTATGAGTAAGTAATAAAAGTTTATAATAATGAGAGTACATTAAGTGAATACTGTAGGGTGTGGGATTTATATTTAATTAATAGACTACAATTTATATTACAAAATATAAATTTAACAGGTATTTGTGTTATATATATAATACATTTACCTGTCGGACTTTGGTTGTTTGTCCCTCAAAAGCCAAAGTAAATTTTCTCTACACCCTCGGCCATCATCAGCTTGGATAAATTTAGGTCGATGGAATGTTTCTTCCAGTAAAACGTCTAACCTTTGTCTTGTTTCATACCTCAGGAATCCTTGAATCTTGGGTATTTGTGAGTGCCCAAATCTGAAAGCGGCTGCTCCAAATGCATTGGAAGTACCTGGATCAACATTTTGATTGTATACTTCATTATATCCACTTTTCTTCGATCTGAGACCAAACTTGTCCATGTAATAGTCTCCAAGAATTAGTGGTAAGTATTCATTGTAAGTTATATGCTGAAGAACGGCTGAAATGATCTTTCTAACTTCTTGATATATTGTCTCATCATCCCAGTGTGGGTTAATTCTCGACAATATTTTAGCTATCCGGTTGTGTTCACGCATTAAAAGAGTATGCGTTGTTCCCAGAGATGGAACAACATTTGGTCGGCCATCACCTACAATAAATGACAAATGCACGTCATTCCATATCAGTGTTACAAACTGACGTCAAAAGCATCTAAATAACGGCAATTGACCAAATTTATTACCTTTAGGTTGATATTACGATATTTTGCACTGATTAAGTTCATTGTAATTGTGTTATTACGACTACTTGGCATGCTCTCAGTCATGTCGTGTTTTATAAGTAAGTAAAGTAATTCTTATACCAAATCCTCGATACGTGTCCCCAGTTAAATGATACAAATTACAATTTTGTTAATCAATAAAATGTTTGATTATTTCTAAATTCTAAAATGTGTTCATATGGCACTTTAAATTTAAAAGGTGTTTTTGTTAGATACATCTCCATTTTGAGAATCAAGTACTACCTGCAGTTTGACAATAATCACTCTTTAAATCCTTCATGCAGTTTTCTGTCTTGGATTCAGGAAGTAAGTCAAATGGTCCAGATTTTAAGAGGCCTGTGTAATACAAAAGTTATATATGTGTATACAAAGTGAGACCGTGTACTCAGGAAATATTAAACTTTAGTTTGAGAACGTTAGCTTATACTTAACACTTATAATTGTATTTGTTCGTACGTAAATGTATAGAACATCATTTCGCTTTTTAAAGTTTTCAAAAAGCAAAAACCCATAGTAAAAGTCCTGTTATATATAAATAAAAAGAAGAAGACGCTCCTCCTCACACCATTAAATACTATTAAGGCATCACAACGGAAACCCTTTGAAGGAGTTAAAAATGAGGAAATTGCACAATCTATCATATAAAGAGTTTTGATCTTTATCTGAATAATTTTATATATCAGGCAGCTATAGAACATTGTTTATTTAGAGATTGCGAATACATATATATATATATATATATATATATATATATATATATATATATATATATATATATATATATATATATATATATATATATCTTAAAATAAAAAAAAACAATACAATACTAAATGATATTATTTATAAACTGCAAATAAACTCTTGAAGGACAAAGCTTCAATGTGTTATACTTGTGATATTAAAAATGCATTTTCATTTTTGCTGAGCAGGTTTCAATCTGTTGATGACGGGTAACAACGAGTGCCGCGTCATAGAAAATGCTGTTTGACAAAACACTAAGTTTGCTTTCTGAACCAGCTAGAAATCAAACTTAAATCTCCAAAGCAGGTATGAATAACAAGTAACCGTACTACTTTTGTTGTCAGAGACTTTCGGAATTACAAGTAAAATTCATGGTTTGACGCTTTGTAAAATTTACCTGAAGTATTTTTAAATAAAGTCAAATATGATTTAAAATCTGTACTATGTAATTGAACTCCAATTGTACTGACTGAAATTTAATTATCACAAGCATTTTGAACAGAAACCTTTGTATGGATTTTGACATAACGTATTTGAAGATGCAATAATCAAAAGAAGAATTAATTTATATAATTATTAATAGCTGTGTTTGCACTTTAAGACTTAAATATGGTGGTTTTATTTGAAATCAAGTTTTTATTATTCTTATCGTGTTAGAAAGGTTTGGGATGGTCGAATGCTAAAAGGCCGGGAAAAATGGTTAGTCAGTGTTTTAATACATGACCGTTAATCAACCGCTATTAACTAAAGGTGATCACCACTTGTGATGCTAGATTGGGAGTTCAAGATTCGAATTCTAATGTATTTGATCCAAAACAAAGTGACACGACATCTGGATCAATGTACTAGAAAGAAGGTTTTGATATCCTATAAACAAATGATGTGATATCTTAGAACGAAGGTTGTAATATCCATCACTTACACAACAAAGGTAATTATATTTCTTTAACCACAAAATTTTAGTAATGGATATAAATAAATGAAATCAATTATTTTGTATTTTATTGGAAAAGCTTGATGTGCACAATTCTGATTTTTTCAGTTACATGTAATAAGTTTAAGATAATTAATCAATATTCATTAATGAACTTTATGTAATAAAGTATCAGTATTTACACAATGTTTAGAAATTGTATATAGTCCTTCTGCTGTTTAATTTTAGTTTTTCCTACATAATAATTAAAAATTTTTAGGGTATTTAGTATCGATTTCCATAAAGATAAAATCATATTTCATCACTATCATGAAAAAAAAAACATTTTAGCTATTTACACACCATTTTCATGTCAAATGTATTGAGAGAACGGAGATGTCTATCAAATTGATATACATTGAGGAACACGAAAAGAAATCAACAGGCTTAATATTCTTTGTTATTGTCTTTATTTACGTTCTAAATTTCAAAAATAAAAATGTAAATTTGTTACCAAGAATGTTAAAATGAACATTTTACTACCATAATTGTAAAATTAATTAACGATAATAATTACTTATGAAACTTATTAAAACTCTTTGGTTCTCAGGGTCATTAATATTACACAATTTAATACAAAGTAATACCAAACTCCAGTAAATTGACTTAAGAAAATTCTAGTCGCAGAGACATTGTAATTGAATCTTTAAAATACAAACCTCCTTGTATATTTCCGTACATAAAATTCAGTTTGTGATAAAAGTTATAAAAAAGGTAAAATAGAAACCTACTGCACATTGCTGTAGGTAGGATTTATTGGAATTAAAATAAAATCAAATCTCTTATACTTTATGTCAGTTTGATTCTATTAAAATAATTAAAAATAAATAAGGAGTAGTACAAACCTCCTGTATATTCTCTTAAGAATTCCATTTCTTTGATATTATTACCATACACTGCTGAGGCGTCTATAAAGGATGTCGCTCTATTAAGTTGCTGGCGATTATCTGTGTATACAAAATTTAACTTTTAACTGGTATGTTTGTTTTATTTGGAATGATAAATTAAACAAAAAAAGTATCCAGTGGAGACAGTATTTTTAATATGGACAATGACATTTAGTTTTACCTTTTCCAATAATTTAACTAACCGAATGTACTAGTAAACTTTATTGACTTAAGACTACCGATTATACAATAATAGGTCGTATGTTCACGGTCAACCAAGATTATATCACAAACTGTTTGATGATTATAAAATGGTTTGCTTGAAATGATTTGGTAATATTGTCGTATCAAGAAGACATTTGTTTATATTGTTGACACTGATGATTGGTTCAGTCTACTTACCAACAAAACATGTTCTACCAACAGCCTGTGAAGACCTGACCAAATTCATGCAGCCTCTAGTGAAATGAGGATCATTCTTTGGGATTGAAATCGGTATACACCCTTCACTAAATAAATGAAATTTTCATAATTTGAAAACATATGGTATACTGTCATCAATAACAGACAAATAAAAATTAATCACTTGGTTTGTCAAGAAAACGATTAGAGTGACTTTTCCTAGATAAAAATATATCGGGCAGAAATATTTTTGAAGAGTGTTTTATATGATATTTTAACCTCGCAACCGATAACTAGTTTGACATTACTCAAATGATCTAAATTTCAAGTTTTTCACATTTGCAGGTTTTTCATGCAATGGTGTTTTATATGCAGTGTATTTCAAACAGAAATATTCACTTTCAATCGTTAAACCAGGTTTTTACACGGTATGCTATGTGTATCTGTTGGCGTTTGACAAAAAAATAAATAAACTTAAATAATGTGTATTCGAAATATACCGCAATATGAAAAACCATGCTGTCGTTAGTTTTTATTTTGTTATTAAATAAGTAAAATAATATAAATAACTTACAAATTTTGGTCTTCTCCGCAACATTTAAAATCAGAACCGTCTGCTCCTAATCAAGTAAAAACAAATGTAAATGAAACAAAACAGTCTTCTTGTAACGCAAGTTTAACCAATATTTATAAAAAGATCTGCCTGCTCTTTATGCAAAAGAAAATAGAAAAAAGTAAGAAAAGAAAAGAAGGAAAGAAAAAAAATTATAAAAAGTACCATCTGTACTTAATACAAGTAAAAACAATAAACAAATCCGTGTCATTCAATACAAAAAATAATAATAAACGTTTAACAAAATATTTTTAATAAAAGCAAGATTAACACCAGAACCCACTACCCAAATGCTTAAAAATTATAAGCATTACATATGTTACTTCTACTAGATTAAAAAAAACAATCATAAGTTGTGGGAACAATCTTATTACCAATACTCTATATCTTAGATTTAATGAGGATTAGTTGCACCATCGGCAATATTTTCAAATCTGTTTCTGTCGGGACGAATTGAATTGAAAAGTAACCTTATTTGTACGTATCTGGTACGGAATGATACAGGGTTAATAGAAAACATACCGACTGCCGCCTAACTCGGTTTGCTATAAACTGACCCTGTTTCATTTCAAACCGGAACCTTACGGTCCTGTTACATATTTTACAGGATTACTAAAACATAAACCAGTCCATGTTTATGTTAGCAACACGTTATTTCATGCTTTCGATTGTTTATGTTTCATCGTCATCTTAAACACTTACTTTTTATTACTGGTGTATTGATAAAATCGTGATCTATGAATTGTCCAAATGACATGACAAAAACTGTCAGCTGATTATCATTTCGAGATTCGTGTTTATCTCTAAATACAATGTTACTGATTTTTCTTGCACTAGGAAGCTCTTTTCCGTTGACGTCCAACATGCGAGGTTTGCTAAATCCTGTTTAACAGAAAATACAGAACAAATTGATTACAGATACCTGAAAGTATTAACTATAGCGCTAGTTTAGTCTTTCTATTGTTATAAAATACTTTAGACAAATGAAATTGTTCCCGGGTTTGATGGCATAACATACTGACTTGTTCATGACCCCTCGTATCAGTACTATTTATTATACTCATAGATCCTTGCTATTTACCAATCCGACAAAGTAGTAGATAAATACAGAGATATTAAGACTAACAGTTTTATCCATAATTATATCCTTCATTTTAGAATTAATATGCAATCTGTATTATTTACCGTCTCTGTATTCAGCTGGGAGGTATCGTTGTTGTACAATATCAGCAGCTCCCCAGTCTGGATACCTCAGATTATTACAAGTTCCGTCAATCGTTCGATACAGAGCATTAGGATCACACGTGATGTTTCCTACTACTTTTTCACAGACTGGCTTAAAGCGTCTATCTATTTCAACTCTTAATTGTCGTTCATACAAAATGTCAGCAGCTGGCATTCCAGTCCTAAAATTATAAATTATTCTTTAATAATGGTGATTTACAGAAACAATTCTACACTTTAAACATAAATTATAAATGTATGATTTAAACTTATATATATATATATATATATATATATATATATATATATATATATATATATATATATATATGTATTTATATGCGCTTCTGCTAATATAGGAAGTTTAGAAACGTTAAGCCAATTAATAGTATAACCGTAACTACATTGGATATCTAACGTGAGTTTTAGATGACCAGCTCTTTTTATTCAGATTTTTAAGTTATTATCTGCACATTTAGCCAAGTTTTATTCAATAAAGCAATTAATAAAAACACTCACTTCTACCTGTTTTATTTTATTTAAGATAAGCATTTTATATACTAAGATTATATATAGAACTACGTACGCTATACTGAGTTCTTTTATAGTTCTTTCTCTTAAATCAGCCAGATTCTTTTGTTTCATAATGGTTTCTTCATCCCTAGGGTACGCCACAAGTTGGTGAAAATTTGGTGTCATGGCCATCGGTGTCAATACTATCATTTCCAATAAAAGTTGTAGTGTATAAGGGTGAAACAGAAGAAAATGTATTTAAATTTTTTGCATCCCATGACTAAAGTAATAAAGAATTATATATATAGCAGTGTACAATGTACAATTATTTAGTCATTATTCGTAAATATAATTTTTACATTAATCTTTACGATTTTAAGATTTTGTGAGTGATCCTACAAAGCATTGTGTCTTTTTCCCATTTCTATCATTAGCTAGTATTTTTTCTTGTTCCTTCTTAGCAAATTATTATTATTATTATTATTATAATAATAATAATAATAATAATTATTATTATTATTATATTTCATAGATATTTCACAATTTAAAAATTTGAAATATTGTTCGGGTTTTTCATCAATAAATCTAAAGATAACTTGCCACGCCTACTCTTTTGCCAAAGAGCATGAATCGTTAGTGACGTAACAGTCATGTGTGGTTTGGTATGATTGATGATACAGTAAACTTGCCAAACCTACTCTTTTGCCAAATAGCATGAATCGTTAGTGACGTAACAGTCATGTGTGGTTTAGTATGATTGGTGATACAGTAAACTTGCCACGCCTACTCGTTTGCCAAATAGCATGAATCGTTAGTGACGTAACAGTCATGTGTGGTTTAGTATGATTGGTGATACAGTTAACTTGCCACGCCTACTCGTTTGCCAAATAGCATGAATCGCTAGTGACGTAACAGTCATGTGTGGTTTTGTATGATTGGTGATACAGTAAACTTGCCACGCCTACTCGTTTGCCAAATAGCATGAATCGTTAGTGACGTAACAGTCATGTGTGGTTTAGTATGATTGGTGATACAGTTAACTTGCCACGCCTACTCGTTTGCCAAATAGCATGAATCGTTAGTGACGTAACAGTCATGTGTGGTTTAGTATGATTGGTGATACAGTTAACTTGCCACGCCTACTCGTTTGCCAAATAGCATGAATCGTTAGTGACGTAACAGTCATGTGTGGTTTAGTATGATTGGTGATACAGTAAACTTGCCACGCCTACTCTTTTGCCAAATAGCATGAACCGTTAGTGACGTAACAGTCATGTGTGGTTTGGTATGATTGTCGATACAGTTAAAAGTTAATACGTATCAATCTACCATTAGGTTAAAATGTAATGATTAAGTTTAAAGATTTAATACTTTGTTATTCATCAAAATTATTATTACCTTGGAATTTCCCGATGTCAACATCATAAATAAGATTTGTGTTAAAACATTATTTGTTTAAATACAATACAAACCTCTTGCTGAATTAGAATTATATGTATTTCTAGCTGCCGTGAATGCATCCTGTATGTAATTGGTATAGTCATGTTGGTGGCTCTTCATCCAAAGATTTCCACTTCCGGTGTAAATGCAACAACATGCCAAAAGCAAACCAAAAATTATCCCCGACATTGTTTACTGTAAAAACAAAACATAAATACAATACACTAAACACGATATCCGTCATGCGTACTCAATCATCTGTAAAAAAAAAACCATTCATACCGGTCTAGATTACAGTCCAAAAATGCAAGTAAAAACTTTGAAAATTGGTTCATTCAGTTAAATACGTGAATTTCTACCAGAAAAGTGAGGCCAAATGCTCAAGAAGGTAAGTATTTCTGTGTAGCTAGCTACAGCCGTCACGTGTAAAATCAAATAAAATCCACATTATCTAACAATATTCTACAACAAATGGTCCGGAAAAACCGCATTCATTATCCAACATTAATCCAAATAATTTTACAGTCAGTGGTCCGTAAATATGCTATTAACTGTCATTCAATATTCCACAATATTTTAAAACCAGTTGTCCGCAAATACCACATCGACTTTCCCACATTATCTCAAAATATTTTACAGCTAATGTTTCGGAAATACTCCCATCAATTGGCCCACATTAATCCTCAATATTTTACTGCAAGTTGTCCATAAATAATTACTCAACATTATTGTACAATATGTACAACTAGTAGCACGGAAATAAGTCTTGAATAATGCCACATTATTTTACAATATTTTAAAGCCAGTTGTCCATTTAAAAAACACTATCTACCATCCCACAATATCATAATGCCAGTGGCCCGTAAATATCCCATATACTATCCCCCACTATCTCACTATATCATAATGCCATTGGTCCGTAAATATCCCATCAACGATCCCCTACTATCCCACAATAGCATAATGCCATTGGTCCGTAAATATCCCATCAACTATCCCATAATATCATTATGCCATTGGTCCGTAAATATCCCATTAACTATCCCATACTTCCCCATAACATCATAATGCTAGTGATCCGTAAATATACCATCAGCTATCCCATACTATCCCACAATATAATAATGCTATTGGTCCGTAAATATCCCATCAGCTATCCCATACTATCCCATAATATCATAGTGCCATTGGTCCGTAAATATCCCATCAACTATCTCATACTATCCCACAATAGCATAATGCCATAGGTCCGTAAATATCAAATCAACTATCCCACACTATCCCATAATATCATTATGCCATTGGTCCGTAAATATCCAATCAACCATCCAATACTATCCCACAATATCATAATGCAATTGGTCCGTAAATATCCAATCAACCATCCAATACTATCCCACAATATCATAATGCAATTTGTCCGTAAATATCCCACCAACTATCCCATACTATCCCCAGTATCATTATGTTATTGGTCCGCACATATCCCGTTAACTTTCACATACTATCCCACAATATCATAATGTCATTGGTCCGTAAATATCCCATCAACTATCCCATACTATCCAACAATGTCATAATGCCATTGGTCCGTAAATATCCCATCAACGATCCCATACTATCCCACAATAGCATAATGCCATTGGTCCGTTAATATCCGATCAACGATCCCATACTATCACACAATAGCATAATGCCATTGGTCTGTAAATATCCCATCAACTATCCCATACTATCCCACAATAGCTTAATGCCATAGGTCCGTAAATATCCCATCAACTATCCCACACTATCCCATAATATCATTATGCAATTGGTCCGTAAATATCCAATCAACCATCCAATACTATCCCACAATATCATAATGCAATTTGTCCGTAAATATCCCATCAACTATCCCATACTATCCCACAATATCATAATGCCATTGGTCCGTAAATATCCCATCAACGATCCCATACTATCCCACAATAGCATAATGCCATTGGTCCGTAAATATCCGATCAACTATCCCATACTATCCCGTAATATCATAATGCCATTGGTCCGTAAATATCCAATCAACCATCCAATACTATCCCACAATATAATAATGCCATTGGTCCGTAAATATCCCATCAACTATCCCATACTTTCCCACAATATCATAATGCCATTGGTCTGTAATTATCCCATCAACTATCCTATACTATCCCACAATATTATAATGTTATTGGTCCGTACATGTACCATTAACTATCCCATACTATCCTACAATATCATAATGCCATTGGTCCGTAAATATCCCATATATTATCCCACACTATCCCACAAGATCATATTTCCAGTTGTTCGTAAATATCCAATCAACTATCCCATACTATCCCACAATATTTTAAACCAGTGGTTTGTAGATACACCATAAACTATCCCACTTTATCCCATTTATAACTAGTTGTCAGTCAACATGTAATTAACTATCCCACATGATCCAACTGTTTATATTACATATTAAACACTAGTCAACATTTAATCTAATTAATAATAAAATATTACGTATGAGATATAGACGAGAACTGAAGCAAACTGTTTGTAATTAATATGTAATTAGGATTGTATTTACATACTACTCTGTAAAAAATTAAAATGGCGTTCTATTTTTTTTTCGTTCTATTAAAATTAAAAAGTTTTTGTATAAATATGATAAAAATCATCTGAAAGTGTAAAAGATTGAACAATAAAAATCATACATGTGTTGAATAAATTTCAGATTTTATTGTTTGAAATAAAGAGTTCTGTGATTGATCATGGCTGGCTGGGCGGAATACAATCCCACAAAATTACTTAGTAGAAAAAAAAGATAATAACATTGGTCTAAAGATTTAAGAGTACAAAAGATTTCACAATAAAAAACAAAAAAGAATGATAATTTGAACTAAATACATCCATGAATATCAATGAATATCTCACTAAATTAATTTATGATCGTAATGAATTTCGTATTATAAATTTTTGTACAATAAAGTTAATGGATTTCCCTCGCATTTATTCTTTTTGCAATGACAGTGAAGATCATAAATCGATCGAGTTAAAAAATTAAAATCTGTAACTTATTTATTAATTTTGATTTTAAAGCAACAAATATACCTCAAGAACAGAACAGCTAAAAACAACAGGGTAATAACCTCATTGAAGGTCATAGATCACACACACACACACACACACACACACACACACACACACACACACACTACCGAGATTTAGACTACAACGTTCAGGGAAAAACAAAAACGAAACAATATTAGAAAACAAGAAGGAAAAAGTAAAGTTTTTATAACAGTCTTTTTTCTAAAATTGTGATTATGTTTGTATTCAATGTTATATTTTTGTTAAATATTTTTAAAAATCATTTATTTCAAGACTCAAAAATTCAATTCTATAACAGATGCACGTAAGAAGGAGCCCAGTGAACACAACAGCCACGAAGAACGAAGATCGAGACGGAATAAAGTCCACAAATAACAAAACATATTCACATATTATTATTATTACTAGTATTGTTATTATTTTATTTTTTTTATAATATTTTCCAATATTCTCATAAATACATTATGCTTATGAAAAATCCAGAAAGATCAATATGTCTGAAACCAATATTAGATTTCACAACAACAGCTGATATTACCCCATACCAAAAATAGTGCGGATAAATAACGTGTGTGTAAGCCCGCGTGGCGTCTTTTCAATTATGGAAGTTGAAAGTGAAGAACTTAAGTTAGAATTTGCAAAAAAAAGTTTGAAATGAAAATGATTAATTACATTATTTTATGTTGTGCATTTTAACAACCAACTACTTGCTTTTATCAAGATGGCCGTCGTTGCTAAAGTGAGGTGCAACTTGTCCGCCAGGTGAGCGATACAGGCCCGGTTGGGCCTTTTGCATATGTATCACTTTTTCTGTACGCGTAATTCATGGTTTGGAAGCTTTTGTATAACACACACACACACAACACACAAATACGACAAACGTCTTTTATAAGCAAAAATGTTTAAAAAGCTGTCGATTCAACGAAAAATGTTCACAAATTGATGAGAATATTGTGGATACAGGGGTAGGGTAAATGTACATGTAACATTGCCTTTCTTATTTGAAGTTGGTGTCGCAGTTCGTTCCTTAGTATTCAGCCGGTAGTCTGTCTAGTCCGACTTGATATTTCATTAATTTTAAGCAGTCAACGATATAATCATTTTTGTGTATTGACAAGTTAATACTTGTTAACAGTTTGCGACAGATCACAATTCACGAGCAGCTCTTGTCACAACTCAATATGTGTCTCAACTCAATATGTTCATCAGATTTGTCTGTTTCTGGTTCGAATAAATAAGGCTATACGTTAATTATCAATTACAGAATTGTGCACTGCATCTCCGAAAAATGACGAATCATCTGCCATAATAAGTTACATTTTCGAGTTGAGTTGAGTTATGGTGTTTAAAATCTCAGTCAAGAATATTTCACTTATATCGAGACGTCGCCAGCTGCAGCCGAAAGTGCAGAAATTTTGTCTGTGCGTTGTGCTGATAGGCATTATACAGCAGGGTTCTTTATCGTGCCACACCTGCCATCAACAGGACCTCGTTTATTTTAAGTTCACATCCGAAAGAACCGTGAATTTCATTTCGTAATGCCGAGTGCTTGGCGAAAGAACAGTCACTACCAACTTTCAAGTCTTCGGTCAGACCCGGTCGGGGTTCGAACCAACGACCTCCTACTTACAGAGCAAGTACTCTGCCAACTGAGCTACTGGTCTGTTACATTTTCAAGTCCTTCCTTTTTTCTCCATCTGTCGGTTTATCATCGTTGTTACTACTTGGTATTATTTTAGATACTGACTTCTAATACTGCAATGACGTCACATATAGGTAACTCAGAACAAGGCGTTTCATTCTGCGTTCAAGGGAAAGTTAAAAATGTGTATCAAACTTGATTACGATTTTTTTTTAAATTGTTGAATTTAAGTAATATTTAAAACATTAATTCTAAAAACATGGTTACAGGTACCCTTTAAATGCCAAGCAATGTATTTCTAAGTGGTATTTTAGACGGATTAAGCGTTAAGTGTACGGTTGAATTAATTGAGAGAAGCCAGAGTGTTACAAAGTTCTCGGATAACCGGAGTACCTTTCAGTTGTGTCGGAATTTACTAATCAAATGTTTATGCAGAATAGTGTAAATAAATATTTGAAATAGCTATTTCGATTGGTTAATTTTCGTCATGTTGTTATACAAGTACAATACAGAAAAAAAATTTCTAGACTAACAGGATTTTGTTCATGAAAACTATTATTGAGACATATCAATAACCATTACTTAAACATTTAAAACAATTATGATTCAAAACCCAGTCTTAAACCCAGTGCTACGACAATGATATACAAAAAGTACAAAAATATTTAAATGATATACGTGTTAAATGATTTTTATTATTAAATATAATTCTTTTTATAAAATGAAACAATTAACACAAACTAAAACAAACTTGTATGAATAAAACTAATAAAAAAAAAACTACTTAGTTATTGAAAACGTATTCCATTAATATAGTTCATTTTTACACCGTTTTTAAATTTTAAATAACACAAAGCGAAATAGCACGTATTCTATAACTGAATTAATTACAATTAACCATATAGTTTATAGTTATTGTCGGACCTGTATAGTGATTCTGTATATCATGCAATGCATCAAAATTATCAAAAATAAAATCAGAAGTCTCAATTTTTTCAATTGTGAATTTTTTCGTTAATCACACATCTTAAGCGTACTTATTTTTATATTTGTATTTATTTCTAATTTTACTAATTTACTTGTGGTGTTCTGTTTGTTGATATCTTTTCATTGTTTTTAAAACAATTTAACAACCTTGTGATTTGTTCTAACGAATTCGCCTCTTGCTAAATTAACACGAACTCATTTTTGTCGAAGTAAGAAATCGTAAATAATATGATTTTTTTAATGACGAGTAGATGAACTTTTATTAAAACTAACATAGGAATGTATATTGGATTAATGTTACACTATAATACAAAGAGTAACATAATATACAAAACAAAACCGCTGAATTATAAAATCCGTACTGACATTAAGCCTTGTGAAACATGGGCAGCTCTGCAATATTGTTTGATCAATAGAAAAAAATCGTTTAGCTTAAAATTATGAACTTAGCAATAGCAAATCCAAACAAGAATACGTTTGAAGAAACACTAAAATTAATAAATTAAAATACAAGCAAATATTCTGAAAACTTATTAAAAAAACTTCCGACTTTAAAAAGGGCATTTAATAAAATTTTAAAAATGCTATCAGTCGATTTGTTTCAAGAACATTTGGAACAGAGTGATCTTACAATCCTAAATCTGTGATTTATTTTACATATATTTTGAAAAATGAAAACAATGATTTTTGACGTTGTATAAAATATTTCTGTTAAGTATTCATTAGCATAGAAGCACGTGTTATCAATAGGCGTATAACATAAAATGTAGAAAAATGAGCTAAGCTTAACGTATTAATATATAGCTTACCGACTAGCTATTGATAGTCTTCTTTCAATGTGAGGGAATTCTACATTTAACTGCTTCATATATTATTAACAATTCTACCACCAGATTAATAGGTATTTATCAGTCAAATCATGTCAAAAATTTGACAAAGGTGAATTTATAATGAATTAGGAAATAAATTATTTTAGATATATGATAAATAGTGATTTTTAATATCTTTTTTTACCTCGATATCCGTGTTATACGGTACATCACTTTACAACATTAAAGACATATATGTTAAAATATCAGGAAAAAATTGTTAGATTATATATATATATATATACCATGTCTATTACTTTGTACTTGTATGGTGTTTTTTGATGATTTTGTCAGGTGTAGAATTTTCATTGTTTTGTCTTTTCGTTTTATTGATCTATTGTAACTTTTGTAATTTAAATGTAACTTTGCATTTCTACAGACAGCTAAAAAGTAACAGAAAATCAAATATCAAGTATGCCAACATGATGTATCTATAACATTTATTAAAATTAATTGTGTACTTTAGTGTTATATTTTCTATTGAACTCTGTAAATATTTAAAGCGTGAAACAATTAGGATGGTCTAGTTTATATCGTATTTACACAGGACATTAATATTCAGTATACAGCTTTGCATGAAATTTGCCAAGATAACAAATAGCGTTTTTGGTCTGTGTATTTCCAGCCCATTTTTAATCTTATTTTTATTGTGTGTTATTGTTGTTTTATCTCCCGGTAATTATGATAAGACTTCATTTATTTAATTCAGTTTTCCATCCATGATTTAATTTGCTTTCAAAAACTGCCAAACATATTTGCTTTATAGTAAATGGACTTATACCTCAAATATGACACCCACGAAAGGTTGTATCTGAAGCTATACGACAAACGTGATGACTTTAATTTTTCTATTGTCAACTTTCCGTTTCTTTGCAGTAATATCCATGCTTCTCTTATGTATGCTTACAATGAAATTGTTGACGCAAAAATAATACAAGCCTAGGCTAATAAAGGCCATTCAAAAGTTTTATGACCATCATCACAATATTGTTGATAAGTATGTAGTCATTGTATCCAAACTTATACTGGATATATTACTATAGTTTTTTTCAATCTCAAAATTGACTTTCATGTGACGGGTGTAGCGAGCTAGACAGGAGGTGCTTACCTTTCCGGAGCACCCGGCCTCACTTCCTCGATGGAAGTTCACGTGTATACCTAAATTTGCCAGCTTTCAAAGTTTAAACTTTGTTTTTGGGATTGTGATTTGGAAAAGGACATAAAGCATGTTTGTGTTTTATTTATAAAACATGTAAAGTTATTTAACACAAATAATTATTATATGCATCAGCATACTAGATACTTAATACATCTAGATACATCTGCATCTACATATTGAATCGCCATTGTTAAAATTTAGTCAGTGTATTGTTTTTTAAACTACTTAAAATGTGTGTATTATCAATATAAATTCAAGAAATTTTCAGTATATTAAGTAACACGCTTACCTGTCCAAAAGTAGTTTATGGCAGGTATTGTCTATGGAGTGTCAGCGTGAGTGATTGTGTGTATGTATGAGTGTTTGTGTGTGTCTTTATGTGTGCTTGCATTCGTTGTTTGACTTCGTCCTGAAAATACTGGACAGAATTAAATGAAGTTCATTCGGGCCGGTGCAATTCAGTTTTGTTCGTGCCGTTGTCGTGGCTAGCAAAATTTTTAAAGACTCTTTTTGTCTGAAATCGAGGATGAGAAAACATCAGCTCATAATGGTAATGACTTAAAAATATGACTATTTGGTTTTACAAAGTCTTTTATTAAAGAGTCAAGGTCAAAGTCATATTCTAGGTTTAATTAGTAATTTAATTACTTTTTGCCGAACAAATTTTGAATTTGTAATGTTTTCAAATAATATCACGGTAGTTTAATTATTTTTTTGTATAATACATTTAACTTTAGTTTCGCAGAAAATATTTTTGTGAAAAGATATTTTGCAACACAATTTTATTATTTTATCAATTTAGTTTTGTGGAATAAAACAAAACAGAAACCAAGCAGTCCATGTGCAAATCACACTCCAAACTAACAAAGTAAAACTTTAAAAACTGGCAACTCCGTTATACACCCGAACCTCCAACAATAACAACGATATTTTGATGGCGACCTTTACACTTTTTATAGGCCTTGATTAGCTAAGCCTTGCAAGATCCTGGAGTCAACATTTTATTTGTAAGCAGCTTGCTTCGGTGTAGAAAGTCCCCGTAGTGGGAACAAACTCTACCATACCGTATTAAGCAGGGTCTGCACCATTTAACACTTATTGCAGTTTAAAAAAATGCAAATAATTCATTCGTACTTGACCCTTAGTATTGGATGCATCTAGTGTTTTAGGTAATGAATAAATATTGCTGATATAAAACAATAATTAAAAATTTCTCGAAATCAATTTTCGATTGGCAAATGTTACTTTCTTTCAAATGTTGCGTTATATTCAAAATGTCAGTACGGTATATGTACATGAAAGAAAAACATCGCAAACTAATCATATATTTCGTTATGTTTAAACCTAATTTGTTTCAAACTGTAAAATAATACCCCACAATGCTTTTGAAAAAAAAGGATTAAATAAATGATTAAAATGTTTCAAATAAATTGCAACCTTATCACATTAAATGTAAGCCCATTTCACTAGGTTTAAACAAACTTTTACATTTTGCCCAAAAACAAAATAATGTGAGATATTTCTAAAAAAAACTATATATATGTTAAAGTTCTTTCTTGGTGGTAGGTATTTAAAGTTTCAAGTAGAGCTATTTAAAAATGTTCTGTCAGAGCATATTTTCGAAGTTCAAAGCTTTTCTCTCAAAATATAAGTTTAACCCGCACAATATTTTACAAAATGCTTATTTAATGGTCAAAATATTACAATAATATATAAATATATAATATATACAAATATTATCACTGACAAAATGTCATTTAAACATGGGTTTTAAAAAATTAAATAATTAATTTCTTGGAATTAGAGTCCCTAATTTTTTTTCATCAAAGAATGTAACATGTATGAAAACATTACTGTATTACATTACGTAACATTTTGTTTAACACCCAAAAATTAAGTGTATAAATAAAATATTTTTAAAGTTTCTAATATCAATAACGTGCTTGAAAAGTGAATTTTTTCTTGTTTAAAACTAGAAGAATTTTAATATGTGAACAACTTAGAAGAGTAGTTAAAACATTTTTATAACCACCTTACTCAACACAATTTCGACGTGAGATGTACCTGGGATGTGTTTGTTTTGTTTTGTTAATGTTTATTGTTATTTTATTTCTGAAGTATTAAAACTTATATTCTTCTGAAACAAAAACAATAATTAAGTCCTATTTTTCTTAACAAGAGCAATTATACAGTCGAACAATGATTTTAATAATCTTGCATTGAAATTAAATAGATTATAGATTAACATAAGAAGAGTTGTAAAATCCTTGGATGAAAATAAAGCTCAGTATACATACATATATATATATATATATATATATATATATATATATATATATATATATATATATATATATATATATATATATATATATAGACATATATGCGTATTTTTGACACTATTTGTAAAATGCGGGGGATGCTTTGTGTCATCCAGCATTACTATATCAACAACATGAGGCATTATTTCTAATGCCAATCTGAAAGGGCGGGGTATCATTAGTTGTCCCTATAACTGATAACAAGTTCGGCATTTTATGTACAATGTTCATCGTACGGACCGTTTCCTTGGCTTGCCTTAACGCTGGCCTTTCAAAACATACATGTTTTTCAGCTTCTTTTTATTTCATAATCATGTCCTAATGTTTGTTTTTTTCCGTTTCTAACTAATTCTTTAATACTTTGTGTTCCTTTGAACAAAGTCCATTGCCGAAGGCATGTTTAACATCTTTGTCTTCAATAACATCACTAAATACAATTTATTAGTTCAAGTGGAGTGTTAAATTACTGATGTAACGTTATAATGATTGGTTTAGTTTTTTGTTTAAAAACACCACATAAGTTTACATATTTACAATTACATTATTTATGTTTTAATAAAGTATTTGACGTCCACTATACTTTGCAACTTCATAAAGACAATGCTCCACGTGCGAACAGTGACGTCATATCTTTTAACCGCGGATTGCGGGAAAACGTTTTCTAAATTGACGTATAGAATTTTCAATGGCATCCATTCATCCATCTTTTTTGAAAAATTCATCTTTTAACCTCTTAGCGTTTGTGCGGGACAATTATTTCTATTGGCAACGGAATTGCATAATGTGACGTGTTCCCGTAAAAACGACGTTTTTTCGGGAATATTTAACGTAAACGTTATCCATTTCATTCCGCACAAACGTTAAGAGGTATTGATCACGTAGAACACTGGCGAGTTCCATTGTTCATCCAATTTTAACTTGAAAATGTAATTCATGTTTGTTGCTATTTTATTAAATCTAATAAATAATTCATATCTAGATTGATCAGTAAGCAGGGTAAGATGTCAAATGCTAGTGATATGTGGGCGGGGTCAGACGTCAAATGTTCTTTTTGAATGACAGAGGACAATCTATTTTTCTGAGAAGGTGCACTAGCAGTGTATTTCCAAACCGTTTCAAAATAATATGAAAAATGTGAGTCCGCTATAACATTATTTTAAGAAATATTGAAAATAAAGAAATAAAGAAATTTTCCAATGTCTTTATGAGCTTGCAAAGTATAACGGGCTGTCTCAAATTGCATAAAAGGAATTTGAGACAGGCCATTATACTTTGCAAGTCCATAAAGATATTGGAAAATTATTTATTTCTTAAATAATGTCGGATTAAGTGATTTCTGTTATTAAAAATACAAAAAACCAACGCGTGTGGTTTTCCAAACAAATCTAAAATTCATTCACGTGTCGATAATTGACATAATAAGATCACAGGACAGTGTTCCTAACATTCATTAAGCTAAGTTTGTGCACATCTGGCACATCTAAATTCAACTGGAATTTGTGTAATATATTTACTACCCCTGAGCGGGTACCGCTGCTGGTGGAGTTAAACTCCCCGAGGGTATCCATAACTCAGTAGGCAGTACTTTGTGCTGTCAGAAAATGTACCATTTAACAAAATTTTCAGCTGTCTTAAATTCTAAAATTTGTTTAAAACTAAGGTTTGTTCCCTCATGCAAAGCATTCCTTAGCCGGATTTGGATATATTAAATTTTGGAACTTAAGATTCATTAATTTTCAACTGTTTGACTCATGTTTTTCATTATCAAACTTTTTGGTCTAAGTGTCACTAATGAGGAATGAATTTCCGAAATGTGCACATCTGGCACATCTAAATTCAACTGGTATTTGTGTTATATATTTACTACCCCTGAGCGGGTACCGCTGCTGGTGGAGTTAAACTCACCGAAGGTATCCATAACTCAGTAGGCAGTACTTTGTGCTGTCAGAAAATGTACCATTTAACAAAATTTTCAGCTGCCTTAAATTCTAAAATTTGTTTAAAACTAAGGTTTGTTCCCTCATGCAAAGCATTCCTTAGCCGGATTTGGATATATAAAATTTTGGAACTTAAGATTCATTAATTTTCAACTGTTTGGACTCATGTTTTTCATTATCAAACTTTTTGGTCTAAGTGTCACTAAAGAGGAATGAATTTCCGAAATGTGCACATCTGGCACATCTAAATTCAACTGGTATTTGTGATATATATTTTGTAATCATGCATGTAATAGGCATATCTAATCTGTTTTTGTCTGTCATGAATATAGCCCTAAAAAGAGAAAATTGATTTTAAAAACCTAAACATTGACTCGGCATTTCACCCATTGATACTTATTATTGTTTAATTTTGTTGTGCCATATGTGTACATTTCGGGAATTAATTTCTCCTCTGTGACACTAGGGGCCAAAAAAGTGATAGATAAAAAGATATACCAAACATTTAAAAATTAATCGACCAAAAGTTCCAAATTTTCGTAATCTAAATCAAGCTAAGGAATACTTTACATGAGGAAACAACCCTTAGTTTGAAATAGATTTCAGTAATAAAGGCGGCTAAAATGTTTGCTAAATAGTACATTTTTTACAGCACAAAGTACCTTAACGCTAGCCTACTCCGTTAAGTATATTAAATAATATTTTACTTTTTGTTTAACATGATTATAAATTCAGTTTTTGCTGTGTTAAATCTTAAGTGTTTTGCAAAAAATGGCGTCTTGCTAATTGATTTGAATACAAATTTGTCTGTAAATATTTCAGTAGCTTTTTATTTTGTTACTTTTCAAATAAATTTATTTGATTATATGAACCCATATTACCTTGAAATGGATAGGATTATACAAAGTTAATTTTTTAAATGTATCTTTAAATCGTAATACCACGCATAATTTTTGTTTTTAGATCACGAATTTGATACATGGCCTCGATAGATAATTAGATTAGGTTCATTAAATGCATATATTTAATCTATTAATCAAATATAAGACATTTAATTTCCACTGCACATTATATATCACATGTGTATGTATATTTGTATTTCAATATCATATGCTTTAAAAATCAAATTTAGAAACTTTCCGAAGGTATCCCTAACTCAATAGCAGTACTTTCTGCTTTCAGAAACTGTACCATTTAGCAATATTTTCAGCCGTCTAAAATTTTGAAATTTATGTAAAACTAAGATCTGTTTCCTCATACAAAGCATTCCTTAACTGGATTTGGATGCATATATAAATTTTGAACTTTAGATTAATTAATTTTCACATGTTTGGCTTATGTTTTTTATCAGACTGTCACTAACGAGGAATGATTTCCCGAAATGTGCACATCTGGCACATCAAAATTTAACAGGTATTTGTGTTATATATTTAAGAAAAATTAACCCGATGTTATTTTTTTATATTTCTGCAACGCTCTTTGAAAACATATTACGTGGGGTCAGATACAACCACATGTGTTTAAAATGCAAGGATACGATATTGTTGTAGTAAATATTCATTATTAAAATTTTTAAAATGACTTAATACACCAGAAAGATCATAAATAACACGTTTATTGTTTATTAGAATTACTGTGTTAAAACAACTTATTAGGCTGGTCGAAACGCCTAATCGCAAGCCGTACCGGTGATTGACGGTCATCAGTCTCCTAATCGCAAGCCTCACCGGTGATTGACGGTCATCAGTCTCCTAATCGCAAGCCGCACTGGTAATTGACGGTCATTAGTCTCCTTATCGCAAGCCGCACTGGTAATTGACGGTCATCAGTCTCCTTATCGCAAGCCGCACCGGTGATTGACGGTCATCAGTCTCCTAATCGCAAGCCTCACGGGTGATTGACGGTCATCAGTCTCCTAATCGCAAGCCGCACCGGTGATTGACTGTTATCAGTCTCTTAATCGCAAACTTCACCGGTGATTGACTGTCATCAGTCTCCTAATCGCAAGCCGCACTGGTAATTGACGGTCATCAGTCTCCTTATCGCAAGCCGCACCGGTGATTGACGGTCATCAGTCTCCTAATCGCAAGCCTCACCGGTGATTGACGGTCATCAGTCTCCTAATCGCAAGCCTCACCGGTGATTGGCTGTCATCAGTCTCCTAATCGCAAGCCTCACCGGTGATTGACTGACATCATTCTCCTAATCGCAAGCCCCACAGGTGATTGACTGTCATCAGTTTCTTAATCGCAAACCCCCACCGGTGATTGACTGTCATCAGTTTCCTTATCGCAAGCCTCACCGGTGATTGACTGACATCAGTCTCCTTATCGCAACCCGCGCCGGTATTGACTGACGTTAGTCTCCTAATCGCAAGCCTTTTTGATGAATGACTGTCATCAGTCTCCTAATCGCAAGCCTCACCGGTGATTGGCTGTCATCAGTCTCCTAATCGCAAGCTCACCGGTGATTGACTGACATCAGTCTCCTAATCGCAAGCCCCACGGGTGATTGACTGTCATCAGTTTCTTAATCGCAAACCCCACCGGTGATTGATTGTCATCAGTTTCCTAATCGCAAGCCTCACCGGTGATTGACTGACATCAGTCTCCTTATCGCAACCCGCGCCGGTGATTGACTTACGTTAGTCTCCTAATCGCAAGCCTTTTTGATGAATGACTGTCATCAGTCTCTTAATCGCAAGCCGCACCGGTAATTGACGGTCATCAGTCTCCTTATCGCAAGCCGCTTTGATGAATGACTGTCATCAGTCTCTTAATCGCAAGCCTTTCCGGTGATTGACGGTCATCAGTCTCCTAATCGCAAGCCTCACCGGTAATTACCATCATCAGTCTCCTGTTCTTAAGCTTATTCGTAACACGTTATGGATATGCACACCCGTGATTGCCAGTCATCATTCTCCAGCCCTAAAGGTCATACCGTAACAGTTAATCGCTTAGCACTGGTGATTGCCCTTTATCAAACTCCGGCTTTAGTGGTAATGTTTTGACAGGTAATCGCCTTGCACACTTATGATTACCGGTCATCATTCTCTGGCCCTAAAGGTCATGTTGTAGCAAATACGTTGCACACTGGTGATTACCTGTTATTAATCTCCGGTTTTATAGCTCATGTCCTTACATGTGTCTGAATAAGATACAGTGTAATGAACGGAAGTGAGGCTTCCATACAGTAAGAAGGTATACTTGTATCCGTACACGGCACTGAATAAGTAACGAGTATGAACGGGTATAAAGCTTTAATACTGTAAGGAGGCACACGCGTGTCTGTAATTAATACTGTATGATATAAGTAACAGGAGTTGTATAAAAGTAAGGAGACATACATTGGTCTGAAATCGGTACATTAACTAACAGAAGTTAGGCTTTAATAAAGGAGAAATGATACAATCACTCTGATGTTGACGAGCGATAAGTATAACCAATAGAAGAATCAAATGTTGCGTCAAGAATTAAAATAGATAGAACAAAATATATACATTTAAGAAGAAAGGTTTTATAAATTTTGCCAATTATTGTCTATACATCAACGTTTCAAACTTAACATTATGACACGATCAACATGTAGAGATACATATCAAAATAACCCGACAACACCAAGGTGAAACAATTTGTATATTTGTATTGTGCTTACTTCATAGACAATACTCATCTTATAGTAGGAAACATAACAGATGTAAACAAAATTGTTTTATTTGTGATGCGATAAATATATCAAGTTGATTTGACTTTTGCTACTGTTTATTATGAAGGCGTAACAATGTTGACCAATCAAATCACTTAAAATTTAACCCACCCTACATACTAATTTAAACCTTTATCTGTTACTAATACTGTTTAAATTTGGTCTTTGATGCTCCTAATACGTAAACTAATAAAACTATTTATAAATAGTACTTAATACCAGTAATGCACAGTTAATGTAACGTCAAACATACCTCCCGCTATGTCTTAATGACGTCATCAACATCTAAATTAAATCATAAATATCCCTGTCTAGTTTTACATTGTGTTCAGTACAAGTACCCGTTGTTTACATACAAATCTTTAACATGCTTTTATTTATTTTTATCACTTATATATGCTTTAGGGTGACATATATTTTATTAGTTCAATATATAGAACAGTTTGTACACAGATTATTAACTACGAGCGACCTTTAGTATTATTGATTGATTTTACAATGCAGACATAAAAGTAGCATATTTCTGTATTAACTCTGCTCTTGATATTTTAGTTCTCATTGGACTACAAGTTTATCCAATCATTTTATATCTAATATAACATTTACACAGATCTCAAATAACAATTACACAGTCTCTTATTGATCATCATTACGTAGCCAAACAGTTAAAAGATATTACTTTGTAGTCGTATTAGGTCATCAGTGATGTTAAATACTGTCAACAATGTAGTGCATAAAAAAGCGGTTCAAATAAAGCTGTAATTTGGTCCAAAGTAATTTTTCCACTATATTTGCGCCACATAGGTGTAGTGTTGTATAAGATTGTGATATATTGATTGTAAGTGTAGTGTGAAAGTGTAATAAGTGTGAGACATCAAGTGTAGTGTGAAGGGTAATAAGTGTGAGACATCAAGTGTAGTGTGAAAGTGTAATAAGTGTGAGACATCAAGTGTAGTGTGAGAGTGTAATAAGTGTGAGACATCAAGTGTAGTGTGAAAGTGTAATAAGTGTGAAACATCAAGTGTAGTGTGAGAGTGTTAAAATTAGTAGATAAAAAGTGTTGTGTAAGATTGTGATATATTGATTGTAATTACAGTGTGAAAGTGTAATAAGTGTGAGACATCAAGTGTAGTGTGAAAGTGTAATAAGTGTGAGACATCAAGTGTAGTGTGAGAGTGTAAAAATTAGTAGATAAAAAGTGTTGTGTAAGATTGTGATATATTGATTGTAAGAACAGTGTGAAAGTGTAATAAGTGTGAGACATCAAATGTAGTGTGAAAGTGTAATAAGTGTGAGACATTAAGTGTAGTGTGAAAGTGTAATAAGTGTGAGACATCAAGTGTAGTGTGAAAGTGTAATAAGAGTGAGACATCAAGTGTAGTGTGAGAGTGTAAAAATTAGTAGATAAAAAGTGTTGTGTAAGATTCTGATATATTGATTGTAAGTACAGTGTGAAAGTGTAATAAGTGTGAGACATCAAGTGTAGTGTGAAAGTGTAATAAGTGTGAGACATCAAGTGAAGTGTGAGAGTGTATAGTTAGTAGATAAAAAGTGTTGTGTAAGATTGTGATATATTGACTGTAAGTACAGTGTGAAAGTGTAAGCAAGTGTGAGACATCAAGTGTAGTGTGAGAGTGTATAGTAAGTAGATAAAAAATGCTGTTTAAGATTGTGATCGATTAATAGTAAGTGTAGTGTGAAAGTGTAATAAGTGTGAGACATTAAGTGTAGTGTGAGAGTGTATAGTTGGTAGATAAAAAGTGCTGTTTAAGATTGTTATCGATTAATGGTATGTGTAGTGTGAAAGTGTAAGCAAGTGTGAGACATCAAGTGTAGCGTGAGAGTGTATAGTAAGTAGATAAAAAGTGCAGTTTAAGATTGTGATCGATTAATAGTAAGTGTAGTGTGAAAGTGTAAGCAAGTTTGAGACATCATGTGTAGTATGAGAGTGTATAGTTAGTAGATAAAAAGTGTAGTGTAAGATTGTGATCGATTAATGGTAAGTGTAGTGTAAGATTGTGATCGATTAATGGTAAGTGTAGTGTAAGATTGCGATCGATTAATGGTAAGTGTAGTGTAAGATTGTGATCGATTAATGGTAAGTGTATTGTAAGATTACGATCAATTAATGGTAAGTGTAGTGTAAGATTGCGATCAATTAATGGTAAGTGTAGTGTAAGATTGTGATCAATTAATGGTAAGTGTAGTGTAAGATTGTGATCGATTAATGGTAAGTGTAGTGTAAGATTGTGATCAATTAATGGTAAGTGTATTGTAAGATTGTGATCAATTAATGGTAAGTGTAGTGTAAGATTACGATCAATTAATAGTAAGTGTAGTGTAAGATTGTGATCGATTAATGGTAAGTGTAGTGTAAGATTGTGATCGATTAATGGTAAGTGTAGTGTAAGATTGTGATCGATTAATGGTAAGTGTAGTGTAAGATTGTGATCGATTAATGGTAAGTGTAGTGTAAGATTGTGATCAATTAATGGTAAGTGTAGTGTAAGATTGTGATCGATTAATGGTAAGTGTAGTGTAAGATTGTGATCGATTTATGGTAAGTGTAGTGTAAGATTGCGATCAATTAATGGTAAGTGTAGTGTAAGATTGCGATCAATTAATGGTAAGTGTAGTGTAAGATTGTGATCAATTAATGGTAAGTGTAGTGTAAGATTGTGATCGATTAATGGTAAGTGTAGTGTAAGATTACGATCAATTAATAGTAAGTGTAGTGTAAGATTGTGATCGATTAATGGTAAGTGTAGTGTAAGATTGTGATCAATTAATGGTAAGTGTAGTGTAAGATTGTGATCAATTAATGGTAAGTGTAGTGTAAGATTGTGATCAATTAATGGTAAGTGTAGTGTAAGATTGTGATCAATTAATGGTAAGTGTAGTGTAAGATTGTGATCAATTAATGGTAAGTGTAGTGTAAGATTGTGATCAATTAATGGTAAGTGTAGTGTAAGATTGTGATCAATTAATGGTAAGTGTAATGTAAGATTGTGATCAATTAATGGTAAGTGTAGTGTAAGATTGTGATCAATTAATGGTAAGTGTAGTGTAAGATTGTGATCGATTGATGGTAAGTGTAGTATAAGATTGTGATCGATTAATGGTAAGTGTAGTGTAAGATTGTGATCAATTAATGGTAAGTGTAGTGTAAGATTGTGATCGATTAATGGTAAGTGTAGTGTAAGATTGTGATCGATTAATGGTAAGTGTAGTGTAAGATTGTGATCAATTAATGGTAAGTGTAGTGTAAGATTGTGATCAATTAATGGTTAGTGTAGTGTAAGATTGTGATCAATTAATGGTAAGTGTAGTGTAAGATTGTGATCAATTAATGGTAAGTGTAGTGTAAGATTGTGATCGATTAATGGTAAGTGTAGTGTAAGATTGTGATCAATTAATGGTAAGTGTATTGTAAGATTGTGATCAATTAATGGTAAGTGTATTGTAAGATTGTGATCAATTAATGGTAAGTGTAGTGTAAGATTGTGATCAATTAATGGTAAGTGTAGTGTAAGATTGTGATCAATTAATGGTAAGTGTAGTGTAAGATTGTGATCGATTAATGGTAAGTGTAGTGTAAGATTGTGATCGATTAATGGTAAGTGTAGTGTAAGATTGTGATCGATTAATGGTAAGTGTAGTGTGAAAGTTGACAAGATAGATAAGATACTGATAAATCTTTATGAAATCCTTTAAAGTTTTTCGTAGTATAAACAAGGTTACAGTCTGACGTTACTAACAATTAATTGTCAAGTACAGATATACCTAATATGGAGAACATGTCCTTGGTGATCACCAAATCAATAAAGTCTGGTTTATAAAGGTCATACTAGCTTTTAAACTGGACTTTGTCCACTTCAGTTAGTGTGTATTCCTAGCTTTCGTTTTATTACTTAAAATAACTAGCTTTCAAAAGGCAACAATTTAAATAAGAATATTATTTTTAAAAACCGTTAATATTGATCTTATAGAAATATTTTGTTTTAGAGGTATCGATCGAAGAAAATCGCTTTTTTTAAAATATTCTTTATGAAATGCTTAAGTATAACCACTAAACATTATTTTGAAAAAAGGAAAGAAATTGAGAGCTCGGATTTGCATTTAATTAACGAATGAACATGAAATGTTTTGTTATGAAGGAGTCTCGGTGTTTGAGTGGGCTATAGCGCACAATTACAATCGACAGTGCCTTTCACCGCCTCGGTTTTCCCTCGCCTCGCTCAGTCAGATCCGATCGTTAGATATTTATCAATTTGCTCCGGTTTTCTTCGCCATCCGAAAACAAACCGCCTCGATATGAGTGAAGGAATCTTGACTTAGTTGTATATCACCATTACTCCCTCCACTCTTATAATGAAATATAATAATATATATTAATGAAGACCACAGCAAATACAAAAATGTTTGAAAATTAATAACAAATAATACAAAAAAGACAAACAAAAATTTAAAACACTGACTACAATTTACGTCGTCTTATAAACAGTGGTAACTATATTACCTTGCGGGTTGTGCAATTCAAATCGCCTTATAAACAGGTATAACTATATTACATTGTGGTTTGTAGTATTTACGTCGTCTTATAAACAGGTGTAACTATATTACCTTGTGGTTTGTAGTATTTACGTCGTCTTATAAACAGGTGTAACTATATTACCTTGTGGTTTGTAGTATTCACGTCGCCTTATAAACAGGTATAACTATATTACATTGTGGTTTGTAGTATTTACGTCGTCTTATAAACAGGTGTAACTATATTACCTTGCGGGTTGTACAATTCACGTCGCCTTATAAACAGGTATAACTATATTACCTTGCGGGTTGTACAATTCACGTCGCCTTATAAACAGGTGTAACTATATTACCTTGCGGGTTGTACAATTCACGTCGCCTTATAAACAGGTATAACTATATTACCTTGCGGGTTGTACAATTCACATCGCCTTATAAACAGGTGTAACTATATTACCTTGCGGGTTGTACAATTCACGTCGCCTTATAAACAGGTATAACTATATTACCTTGCGGGTTGTACAATTCACGTCGTCTTATAAACAGGTGTAACTATATTACCTTGCGGGTTGTACAATTCACGTCGCCTTATAAACAGGTGTAACTATATTACCTTGCGGGTTGTACAATTCACGTCGCCTTATAAACAGGTATAACTATATTACCTTGTGGTTTGTAGTATTTACGTCGTCTTATAAACAGGTGTAACTATATTACCTTGCGGGTTGTACAATTCACGTCGCCTTATAAACAGGTATAACTATATTACCTTGTGGTTTGTAGTATTTACGTCGTCTTATAAACAGGTGTAACTATATTACCTTGCGGGTTGTACAATTCACGTCGCCTTATAAACAGGTGTAACTATATTACCTTGCGGGTTGTACAATTCACGTCGTCTTATAAACAGGTATAACTATATTACCTTGTGGTTTGTACAATTCACGTCGTCTTATAAACAGGTATAACTATATTACCTTGCGGGTTGTACAATTCACGTCGCCTTATAAACAGGTGTAACTATATTACCTTGCGGGTTGTACAATTCACGTCGCCTTATAAACAGGTATAACTATATTACCTTGCGGGTTGTACAATTCACGTCGCCTTATAAACAGGTGTAACTATATTACCTTGCGGGTTGTACAATTCACGTCGCCTTATAAACAGGTATAACTATATTACCTTGTGGTTTGTAGTATTTACGTCGTCTTATAAACAGGTGTAACTATATTACCTTGTGGTTTGTAGTATTTACGTCGTCTTATAAACAGGTGTAACTATATTACCTTGTGGTTTGTAGTATTTACGTCGTCTTATTAACAGGTGTAACTATATTACCTTGCGGGTTGAACAATTCACGTCGTCTTATAAACAGGTGTAACTATATTACCTTGCGGGTTGTACAATTCACGTCGCCTTATAAACAGGTATAACTATATTACATTGTGGTTTGTAGTATTTACGTCGTCTTATAAACAGTGGTAACTATATTACCTTGCGGGTTGAACAATTCACGTCGTCTTATAAACAGGTATAACTATATTACATTGTGGTTTGTAGTATTTACGTCGTCTTATTAACAAGTGTAACTATATTACCTTGCGGGTTGAACAATTCACGTCGTCTTATAAACAGGTATAACTATATTACATTGTGGTTTGTAGTATTTACGTCGTCTTATTAACAAGTGTAACTATATTACCTTGCGGGTTGAACAATTCACGTCGTCTTATAAACAGGTATAACTATATTACATTGTGGTTTGTAGTATTTACGTCGTCTTATAAACAGGTGTAACTATATTACCTTGCGGGTTGAACAATTCACGTCGTCTTATAAACAGGTGTAACTATATTACCTTGCGGGTTGTACAATTCACGTCGCCTTATAAACAGGTATAACTATATTACATTGTGGTTTGTAGTATTTACGTCGTCTTATAAACAGTGGTAACTATATTACCTTGCGGGTTGAACAATTCACGTCGTCTTATAAACAGGTGTAACTATATTACATTGTGGTTTGTAGTATTTACGTCGTCTTATAAACAGGTATAACTATATTACATTGTGGTTTGTAGTATTTACGTCGTCTTATAAACAGGTTTAACTATATTACATTGTGGTTTGTAGTATTTACGTCGTCTTATAAACAGGTGTAACTATATTACCTTGCGGGTTGTACAATTCACGTCGCCTTATAAACAGGTATAACTATATTACATTGTGGTTTGTAGTATTTACGTCGTCTTATAAACAGTGGTAACTATATTACCTTGCGGGTTGAACAATTCACGTCGCCTTATAAACAGGTGTAACTATATTACATTGTGGTTTGTAGTATTTACGTCGTCTTATAAACAGTGATAACTATATTACCTTGCGGGTTGAACAATTCACGTCGTCTTATAAACAGGTTTAACTATATTACATTGTGGTTTGTAGTATTTACGTCGTCTTATAAACAGTGGTAACCATATTACCTTGCGGGTTGAACAATTCACGTCGTCTTATAAACAGGTGTAACTATATTACATTGTGGTTTGTAGTATTTACGTCGTCTTATAAACAGTGATAACTATATTACCTTGCGGGTTGAACAATTCACGTCGTCTTATAAACAGGTTTAACTATATTACATTGTGGTTTGTAGTATTTACGTCGTCTTATAAACAGGTGTAACTATATTACCTTGCGGGTTGAACAATTCACGTCGTCTTATAAACAGGTGTAACTATATTACCTTGCGGGTTGTACAATTCACGTCGCCTTATAAACAGGTATAACTATATTACATTGTGGTTTGTAGTATTTACGTCGTCCTATAAACAGTGGTAACTATATTACCTTGCGGGTTGAACAATTCATGTCGCCTTATAAACAGGTATAACTATATTACATTGTGGTTTGTAGTATTTACGTCGTCTTATAAACAGGTGTAACTATATTACCTTGTGGTTTGTAGTATTTACGTCGTCTTATAAACAGGTGTAACTATATTACCTTGCGGGTTGAACAATTCATGTCGCCTTATAAACAGGTATAACTATATTACCTTGCGGGTTGTACAATTCACGTCGCCTTATAAACAGGTATAACTATATTACCTTGCGGGTTGTACAATTCACGTCGCCTTATAAACAGGTATAACTATATTACCTTGCGGGTTGTACAATTCACGTCGCCTTATAAACAGGTATAACTATATTACATTGTGGTTTGTAGTATTTACGTCGTCTTATAAACAGGTATAACTATATTACATTGTGGTTTGTAGTATTTACGTCGTCTTATAAACAGGTATAACTATATTACATTGTGGTTTGTAGTATTTACGTCGTCTTATAAACCGGTATAACTATATTACATTGTGGTTTGTAGTATTTACGTCGTCCTATAAACAGGTATAACTATATTACATTGTGGTTTGTAGTATTTACGTCGTCTTATAAACAGTGGTAACTATATTACCTTGCGGGTTGTACAATTCACGTCGTCTTATAAACAGTGGTAACTATATTACATTGTGGTTTGTAGTATTTACGTCGTCTTATAAACAGGTGTAACTATATTACCTTGCGGGTTGTAGTATTCACGTCGTCTTATAAACAGGTATAACTATATTACCTTGTGGTTTGTAGTATTTACGTCGTCTTATTAACAGGTGTAACTATATTACCTTCCGGGTTGTACAATTCACGTCGTCTTATTAACAAGTGTAACTATCTTACCTTGCGGGTTGTACAATTCACGTCGCCTTATAAACAGGTGTAACTATATTACCTTCCGGGTTGTACAATTCACGTCGCCTTATTAACAAGTGTAACAATTTGTACAATTCACGTCGCCTTATTAACAGGTGTAACAATATTATCTTGCGGGTTGTACAATTCACGTCGTCTTACAAACAGGTGTAACTATATTACCTTGCGGGTTGTACAATTCACGTCGCCTTATTAACAGGTGTAACTATGTTACCTTGCGGGTTGTACAATTCGTTTCATCCTATACAGTCACAGTAAGCTTATATTAACTATTTGCGGTTTGCTTATTTTACTTTATACTTTATTTTGTTGATCCTATGCATCCGCTATAGTGTAATTCTAAAAGAAAAATATAAACAGTTATGAGTTTGGTCTTGAAATTATATATATATACAATGCCGTTGTTCTATAAAAGCTTTTTATTTACGTTTATCACGTGAATTGCACATTTTGTTTGTTTTGATATGTGTACTATTATTGGCTAATCCAGCTCATCACGTGAATAAATCATTTTTGCTTGTTTTGATATGTGTACTATTATTGGCTAATCCAGCTCATAACGTGAATTACACATTTTTGCTTGTTTTGTTGTGTACTATCATTGGCTAATCTAGCTCATCACGTGAATAACACATTTTGCTTTGTTTTGATATGTGTACTATTATTGGTTAATCCAGCTCACCACGTGAATTACACATTTTTGCTTTGTTTTGTTTTGTGTACTATCACTGACTTATCTAGCTCATTACGTGAATTACACATTTTGCTTTGTTTTGATATGTGTAGTATTATTGGCTTATCCAGCTCATCACGTGAATCACACATTTTTGCTTTGTTTTGTTATGTGTACTATCATTGGCTAATCCAGCTCATAACGTGAATTACACATTTTGCTTTGTTTTGATATGTGTACTATCATTGGCTAATCTAGCTCATCACGTGAATTACACATTTTGCTTTGTTTTGATATGTGTACTATAATTGGTTAATCCAGCTCATCACGTGAATTACACATTTTGCTTTGTTTTGATATGTGTACTATCATTGGCTAATCTAGCTCATCACGTGAATTACACATTTTGCTTTGTTTTGATATGTGTACTATTATTGGTTAATCCAGCTCATCACGTGAATTACACATTTTTGCTTTGTTTTGTTATGTGTACTATCACTGACTTATCTAGCTCATTACGTGAATTACACATTTTGCTTTGTTTTGATATGTATACTATTATTGGCTTATCCAGCTCATTACGTGAATTACACATTTTTGCTTTGTTTTGTTATGTGTACTATCATTGGCTAATCCAGCTCATTACGTGAATTACACATTTTTGCTTTGTTTTGTTATGTGTACTATCATTGGCTAATCCAGCTCATAACGTGAATTACACATTTTGCTTTGTTTTGACATGTGTACTATCATTGACTTATCTAGCTCATTACGTGTAGTACACATTTTTGTTTGTTTTGATATGTGTATTAGTATTGGCTCATCTAGCGACTTGATCTGTTTGCAGCTGCATTTTATTATTTTTTCAGATTTTGTAAACAAAAAAAAGATTTTATTTCAAATGTAAAAATGTATATACCATTGGACTGCCTAGAAATGGTGTTTATATTGTATTCAGCACATACCATAACTCGCTATCGCGCGAAATGATTGTAGTCCAGAAAAAAGATTGAAGTTAAGAATGATTCTTTACAACTAACTTGAAATAAAATATAGAAAACATATTTTAACTAACGAAGTGTCAGTTTAAAGAGTACAAAAATGTTATTATTTCGAACTGTTACGTGCAATCTTTAAATACACTTGTTGATAAAAACTGAAAAGTAACATGTGACATATCCAACTACAGGTTTGAAAATTTGTTTGAATAATTAATTGGTTTTTTATGGATCTTTGAATTTTTCAAGTCAGTTATTATTAAGGAAAATCTAAGTTGACACAAATATAAAAAAGAAAAATTGGTTATGAGATATTGCATCGTTTGAATACCAAAGAAAGACTTTTTACCAAAGTAAAGTTACCGTGAAGCACTTTTTTATTGGATTATTTTTGTGTAAGTGTAAAAAAGAATACTTATCATAGATAAGGCAACCAAAACATAAAAATGCATTACTGTTTTTTAAAATGTCACACGTCTTTTTGAGATCATAAACTATAAATTGCATATTTTTAGGGCACTTGACAAATATTTTACCCCAGTGGTGCTGGTGAGTCAGTAATTGTAATAAGATATAAGTCTAAGATAAAAATCCGAGATATAGGTCTGAGATAAAGGTCGAGATATAAGTCTGAAATATAAGTTCGAGATATATAGTCCGAGTATAAGTCTAAAATGTAAGTCCGATATATTAGTCCGAGATATAAGTCTGAGATATATGTCCGAGATATGTCTGAGATATAAGTCCGAGATATAAGTCCGAAATATAAGTTCGAGATATATAGTCCGAGTATAAGTCTGAAATGTAAGTCCGAGATATTAGTCCGAGATATAAGTCTGAGATATATGTCCGAGATATGTCTGAGATATAAGTCCGAGATATAAGTCTGAGATATATGTCCGAGATATGTCTGAGATATAAGTCCGAGATATAAGTCCGAAATATAAGTTCGAGATATATAGTCCGAGTATAAGTCTGAAATGTAAGTCCGAGATATAAGTCTGAGATATTAGTCCGAGATATAAGCCTGAGATATAAGTCCAAGATATAAGTCTAAAATATAAGTTCGAGATATAGAGTCCGAGTATAAGTCTGAAATGTAAGTCCGAGATATAAGTCTGAGATATAAGTCCGAGATATAAGTCTGAGATTTAAGTCAGATTTATTAGTGTAAGATATAAGTCCAAAATATAAGTCAGAGACATAAGACCGAGATAAATGTCTGAGATATAAGTATGATATATAAGTCTGAGATATAAGTATGAGATAAAGATATCAGAAGGATAAATTGTGTTTTTTTATCTAGTGTTCTGTCCTTTGATTTCATAAGATCATTTTGTGACGTGTTCTTAGTGGTTTAAGCCATGGCTATATACACGTTTCCTGCTACAAAGTTTTGTATCTTTATCGGAAAATGTCAAGCTGAAGACCTTGAACTTTAACTCTGCCGATTCATTTCCTACCCATGTTTAGTTTATCTATATTTTCTAACCTTTTACTAATGTTTTTAAAACATAATATCTAAAAATAATTTTTTCCCGATTAGTCATTTGTAGATAAGAAATTGTTATATCATGTTTATTTCACAACATTTGGTAAATCAAATTTGAAATGCCTGACCTTGCCAATTTGAACTCATCAATAATGATGGTATAAAGTAACTTTAAATAAAATGATTGAATCCTGTCCTGTCTTCATTTAATATTAAAGTTTGCACATCACATATTATGTTCATTTTAGAATTGTCTTTCTGTTATTTTTACTAACTATCAAAAACAAAATTTAGAAAGAATGAAAGAGCAAACTTGACGACAAAGGACGTAGAACCGGAAGTAAAGGCGAGACACCACAGTGATTAACTATTTTTATTCTGTTGTGAATTATACAGTCTGGATTAAAATATTATAATAGTTGATTTGTTATGTCGTAATATCCATCGATGGACAATGATTTAGTGTATTTATTTTATATAAAGTATCCAAGGAATATCAACACAAACCTACTCTAGTTTTCTAAATTGTAATAGTTTGTCATTTTGTACATTAGTACATTAGTAATTGTCCGACTCGCTTCGAGTAATATAGTATTCAAATGTGTATTTGACATTTTGCTCAGTGTGTGTGTGTGTGTGTGTGTGTGTGTGTGTGTGTGTGTGTGTGTGTGGATTTAAGTGTCTTAAGACCAAAGCATGATAATGACACAGTAGAAGATGAAAGCAGGTGTTTAACGATATTGTCCTCGAGTTAAAAATGTTACGAACGTGACTTTGAATTGATAATATATTGAAAAGATGTCATAAATTATACGACAAAACACTATACAGATCATATAACATCATGTATATCTCACTTATACTGCACCGGATGACGTTCAGACAACTGAACTTTGATCACGACCTTATTATTTACGGAGATTCTTATGTCACTTTTATTTCTTACCCTTAACCTTGGTTTCTTTTCATTTTCCGAATGTACATAAAACATGTGCATGAAGTATGTGATCTTCGGAACACCAAAAGTACTTTTAGATATCATTTCACTATTACATCTAGTATGCATGTTATGTTTGTTTATTTGTAAAAGACGTATAAATGTTTCATTTACATGTTATGTTTGTTGATTTGTAAAAGACGTCTTGTCGTTTCATGTACATATTTTTTGGTGTCAATTTTGGTACATTTTATGGTCCTCGATTTATGTCAATTTTAGTACATTTTATGGTTCTCAATTTATGTCAATTTTGGTACATTTTATGGTCCTCGATTTATGACAATTTTGGTACATTTTATTGTCCTCGATTTATGTCAATTTTGGTACATTTTATGGTCCTCGATTTATGTCAATTTTTTGTACATTTTATGATCCTCGATTTATGTCAATTTTGGTACATTTAAAGGTCCTCAATTTATGTCAATTTTGGTACATTTTATGGTTCTCGATTTATGTCAATTTTGGTACATTTTATGGTCCTCGATTTATGTCAATTTTGGTACATTTTATGGTCCTCAATTTATGTCTATTTTCGTACATTTTATGGTCCTCAATTTATGTCAATTTTGGTACATTTTATGGTTCTCGATTTATGTCAAATTTGGTACATTTTATGGTCCTCGTTTTATGTCAATTTTGGTACATTTTATGGTCCTCGATTTATGTCAATTTTGGTACATTTTTTTTGTTCTCGATTTATGTCAATTTTGGTACATTTTATGTTTCTCGATATATGTCAATTTTGGTACATTTTATGGTTCTCGATTTATGTCAATTTTGGTACATTTTATGATCCTCGATTTATGTCAATTTTGGTACATTTTATGGTCCTCAATTTATGTCAATTTTGGTACATTTTATTGTTCTCGATTTATGTCAATTTTGGAACATTTAATGGTCCTCGATTTATGTCAATTTTGGTACATTAAATGGTTCTCGATGTATGTTAATTTTGGTACATTAAATGGTTCTCGATTTATGTCAATTTTAGTACATTTTATGATTCTCGATTTATGTAAATTTTGGTACATTAAATGGTTCTCGATTTATGTCAATTTTAGCACATTTCATTATTCTCGATTTATGTCAATTTTGGTACATTTTATGGTCCTCGATTTATGTCAATTTTGGTACATTTTATGGTTCTCGATTTATGTCAATTTTGGTATATTTTATGGTCCTCGATTTGTGTCAGTTTTGGTACATTTTATGGTCCTCGTTTTATGTCAATTTTGGTACATTTTATGGTTCTCGATTTAAGTCAATTTTGATACATTTTATGGTTCTCGATTTATGTCAATTTTGGTACATTTTATGGTCCTCGATGTATGTTAATTTTGGTACATTTTATGGTCCTCGATTTATGTCAATTTTGGTACATTTTATGGTCCTCAATTTATGTCAATTTTGGTACATTTTATGGTTCTAGATTTATGTCAATTTTGGTACATTTTATGGTCCTCGTTTTATGTCAATATTGGTACATTTTATGGTCCTCGATTTATGTCAATTTTGGTACATTTTACGGTTCTCGATTTATGTCAATTTTCGTACATTTTATGGTCCTCGATTTATGACAATTTTGGTACATTTTTTGGTCCTCGATTTATGTCAATTTTGGTACATTTTATGGTTCTCGATTTATGTCAATTTTGGTACATTTTATGGTTCTTGATTTATGTCAATTTTGGTACATTTTATGGTTCTCGATTTATGTCAATTTTGGTACATTTTATGGTTCTCGATTTATGTCAATTTTGGTACATTTTATGGTCCTCGATTTATGTCAATTTTGGTACATTTTATGGTCCTCGATTTATGTCAATTTTGGTACATTTTATGATCCTGGATTTATGTCATTTTTGGTACATTTTATGGTCCTCAATTTATGTCAATTTTGGTACATTTTATGGTTCTCGATTTATGTCAATTTTGGTACATTTTATGGTCCTCGATTTATGTCAATTTTGGTACATTTTATGGTTCTCGATTTATGTCAATTTTGGTACATTAAATGGTTCTCGATTTATGTCAATTTTGGTACATTTTATGGTTCTCGATTTATGTCAATTTTGGTATATTTTATGGTCCTCGATTTATGTCAATTTTGGTACATTTTATGGTTCTTGATTTATGTCAATTTTGGTATATTTTATGGTCCTCGATTTGTGTCAGTTTTGGTACATTTTATGGTCCTCGTTTTATGTCAATTTTGGTACATTTTATGGTTCTCGATTTATGTCAAATTTGGTACATTTTATGGTCCTCGTTTTATGTCAATATTGGTACATTTTATGGTCCTCGATTTATGTCAATTTTGGTACATTTTTTTTGTTCTCGATTTATGTCAATTTTGGTACATTTTATGTTTCTCGATATATGTCAATTTTGGTACATTTTATGGTTCTCGATTTATGTCAATTTTGGTACATTTTATGATCCTCGATTTATGTCAATTTTGGAACATTTTATGGTCCTCAATTTATGTCAATTTTGGTACATTTTATGGTTCTCGATTCATGTTAATTTTGGTACATTTAATGGTTCTTGATTTATGTCAATTTTGGTACATTAAATGGTTCTCGATGTATGTTAATTTTGGTACATTAAATGGTTCTCGATTTATGTCAATTTTAGTACATTTTATGATTCTCGATTTATGTCAATTTTGGTACATTAAATGGTTCTCGATTTATGTCAATTTTAGCACATTTCATTATTCTCGATTTATGTCAATTTTGGTACATTTTATGGTCCTCGATTTATGTCAATTTTGGTACATTTTATGGTTCTCGATTTATGTCAATTTTGGTATATTTTATGGTCCTCGATTTATGTCAATTTTGGTACATTTTATGGTCCTCGATTTGTGTCAGTTTTGGTACATTTTATGGTCCTCGTTTTTGTCAATATTGGTACATTTTATGGTCCTCGATTTATGACAATTTTGGTACATTTTATGGTTCTCGATTTATGTCAATTTTGGTACATTTTATGGTCCTCGATTTATGACAATTTTGGTACATTTTTTGGTCCTCGATTTATGTCAATTTTGATACATTTTATGGTTCTCGATTTATGTCAATTTTGGTACATTTTATGGTTCTTGATTTATGTCAATTTTGGTACATTTTATGGTCCTCGATTTATGTCAATTTGGTACATTTTATGGTCCTCGATTTATGTCAATTTTGGTACATTTTATGGTCCTCGATTTATGTCAATTTTGGTACATTTTATGATCCTGGATTTATGTCATTTTTGGTACATTTTATGGTCCTCAATTTATGTCAATTTTGGTACATTTTATGGTTCTCGATTTATGTCAATTTTGGTACATTTTATGGTTCTCGATTTATGTCAATTTTGGTACATTTTATGGTTCTCGATTTATGTCAATTTTGGTACATTAAATGGTTCTCGATTTATGTCAATTTTGGTACATTTTATGGTTCTCGATTTATGTCAATTTTTGTACATTTTATGGTCCTCGATTTATGTCAATTTTGGTACATTTTATGGATCTTGATTTATGTCAATTTTGGTACATTTTATGGTCCTCGATTTGTGTCAGTTTTGGTACATTTTATGGTCCTCGTTTTATGTCAATTTTGGTACATTTTATGGTTCTTGATTTATGTCAATTTTGATACATTTTATGGTCCTCGATTTATGTCAATTTTGGTACATTTTATGGTCCTCGATTGATGTCAATTTTGGTACATTAAATGGTTCTCGATTTTTGTCAATTTAGGTGCATTTTATGGTTCTCGATTTATGTCAATTGTGGTACATTTTATGGTCCTCGATTTATGTCAATTTTGGTACATTTTATGGTCCTCGATTTATGTCAATTTTGGTACATTTTATGGTCCTCGATTTATATCAATTTTGGTACATTTTATGGTCCTCGATTTATGTCAATTTTGGTACATTTTATGGTCCTCGATTTATATCAACTTTGGTACATTTTTGCATATATTGTTTTTTTTTTCCTGGATTTTTTTTTTTTTTTGCGTTATGATTTTGCAAAAGAATGTTTGGTTTAGACACTTAAAATATATCAAAGATTGAACCTGTCGAAATGTTATAATCCTGTGGTTGTCATAGCGATCGGTTTTACAAAAATACTTGTTGTCAACCTCTCCCTATGAACAAAATTTACGACTGCAAAATATAATCTGTCTAAAAGAGTAAGTAAACATCTATATTTTACTGCTTAACCTGAGCTCAGTGAAAGTGCATAAGCCATATTGACTAGTCACTCACTACAGCTAACAGTCTGCCAAGAGAGGTACATTGTTATTGAAAAAGCAAAGTTAACTGAAAAGAAAAAACTTGAAGTAATGATTCATTCAAAAACAAGTCGGAAAAAAGAATGTTGTTTTTTTCAAACTAAAATCTGAGTTGTTCTCTCAAAGCAAAATTGTCATTTTAAATTGTAACCAAATACAAGAATTAGTGATTTTGTGGAAAAGCAAGTCCATATTATATTGATCTTTTAATGTAATATGTTAACTCCGGATTGGCTCTGGATTACAGCATTATGAAAATTAGACTATCTAGATGGGCTCCTGATTGTAGGTCGTAAATAAAAACACTCTTTGTTTAGCTCTGGATTATAAAGCAGTGGAGTGGTTCTTATCTAGATGGGCTCCTGATTATAGGTCCTAAATAAAAACACTCTTTGTTTAGCTCTGGATTATAAAGCAGTGGAGTGGTTCTTATTTAGATGGGCTCCTGATTATAGGTCCTAAATAAAACACTCTTTGTTTAGCTCTGGATTATAAAGCAGTGGAGTGGTTCTTATCTAGATGGGCTCCTGATTATAGGTCCTAAATAAAAACACTCTTTGTTTAGCTCTGGATTATAAAGCAGTGGAGTGGTTCTTATCTAGATGGGCTCCTGATTATAGGTCCTAAATAAAAACACTCTTTGTTTAGCTCTGGATTATAAAGCAGTGGAGTGGTTCTTATCTAGATGGGCTCCTGATTATAGGTCCTAAATAAAAACACTCTTTGTTTAGCTCTGGATTATAAAGCAGTGGAGTGGTTCTTATCTAGATGGGCTCCTGATTATAGGTCCTAAATAAAAACACTCTTTGTTTAGCTCTGGATTATAAAGCAGTGGAGTGGTTCTTATCTAGATGGGCTCCTGATTATAGGTCCTAAATAAAAACACTCTTTGTTTAGCTCTGAATTATAAAGCAGTGGAGTGGTTCTTATCTAGATGGGCTCCTGATTATAGGTCCTAAATAAAAACACTCTTTGTTTAGCTCTGAATTATAAAGCAGTGGAGTGGTTCTTATCTAGATGGGCTCCTTATTATAGGTCGTAAATAAAAACACTCTTTGTTTAGCTCTGGATTATAAAGCAGTGGAGTGGTTCTTATTTAAAACACTCCTCTGGGTGAATTCTAAATAAACGGACAAATAATGACACTTAAGTTATTTTTACTTACTGGGAATTTAGAATTAAGATAGATAAATTCAAAATAATTTGTAAAGTCGTACAAAACAGGTACATAACGTTATGATCTTTTTAAAACGGTATAATGACAACTTATGTTATCACGCCTTACGTCATCTACTTCCGCCAGTATCAATAAATTATACTTATCTAAGTTCAAAAATAAGAACAAACCATTTTAAAACTTTTTTTTGCATTGCCTTTACCAACCACAAGGTTGGTCAATACTTGACCTATGGGAACTTTTCATCTTATAGTCTTCAATACTTAACCCAGAAAATAAAACAATTTAAACAAGCTTGTAGTGAGAATTGTATTCAAATATACATGTATCCTGTCTTTGACTGTCAGTAAAGGGTATTACTAGATATATTCTGATTTCTTACAAATAGTACTTCTTAAACTTTTTGCTTCTGATGCCCATAAAGTAAGAAGTAGGTTTACAAACTTTAACTGTTTGAAACACGAGATGGAGGCCAATCACCATATTGGAAATCACAACAATCACAAAATACGACATGCACAAATAAGATTATAGATTATCACGTTATCAATGTTTAACCAAAATTCTTTCAGTGTTTAGGAAGAAGAATAAGAATGACTTCGTCCTATAAGTTTTATATCAACAAAATTTTGTCACAATTTAAAGTTAATATAGGTTAAGAAACTTTCAAAGTTGGTTACTAGTGTTCATATTGAAAAGTATACTGCTAGTTACCATAATGGAAAATCAGATAAAACACAAAATGCGCTTTGTTCAACTAAGTTATATACTTGTTATATCTACAGTTTCATAAAACTGTCTTCTTTGGTTTAAGGGAAACAAACGGACAGAATGATTGATTGACTGAGAACAACAAATAATATAAGTCTATAAGTAGTAAGGAGCCTACAAATATAATTCAAATCGGATTTTGTCTGTACTTTGTTTTTGTTAAAGGATTATAAAAGATAAAACAGAGATGGGCAGAAAAGTACCAAAAAGAAATTTGTATACTAATCTGTCATTTTGTTAAAGTGCATACAAAAACTGGATTTATAACTGGCGTTATTGTATACTGGGACCAATAAAGTTTAAATATTTACAATTTAGCTTATAGGTTTCCCCGCAGTTTACAACAAAGAGGTATCCAGAACAATACAAAGCATGTATATTTTGTTTTCATACAATTTTGCTCACATCCATAACCTTAGGACGTCTGTTTACATGTTAAATACATTAACATGTACAATAATTGATGAAGACTTTATATTTGTTATAAAATAAGACTGCAGATTGCAAGATAGTTCGGATCAAGTATGTGTACAGACAATGAATATGACGTTTCTTTATATTGATAACATATATAAATTGGGTACATGGTTCATTTTTAGGTAAAATATGAGTTCAAAATTTCTAAAATTGACATACATGTATTTATAAATTAGATGTTATATAGTCACCGAGATAGTCCGGAATCCTCTTATATCCACGCTACGTGAACTATAGTGTTCGTCATAAATCGGGATCTTAGAACCAGTAATAGTCACGTGGTTTTTTTTATTTCTTTGATTCGTTTTTGTTGTTTCTATAATTTACTTGTATGTTGTCGTGTTCTTGGCTAGGTTGAATTCGTTCAAGTACAGTTTTTTCAGACATTTGTTTTCAAAATCGTTGTTATTAAGTATTTAGATTATAAGAAAGTATAATCGGTTAAGAGATTTTTATAATGATTTATGTTTGATTAGTCTTGGAAATAAACCTAATCAAATATTATTGCAGTTGCTTATCAGCTGTTTGAAGACTTCTACGTAAGCTGCCAATCAAACTTTATTTTAAAGAACTCATTAACACTTGTTGTAAAAGAACAATATAAGTGAAACTGTTAATTTTCATTAACAAGAACACATAGACAAAAATGATATCAATTGTAACACTAATCAACTGATTAGACTACAGAATATCAAAATACTAGAAATACCATTAAGATCAGTGTCACCTTTTTAAACATGTATATTACAGATAAAAATTTTTTTTAAAAAATTCTAAAATTGTTATTTAATCAGTAGAGAATCTATGGTTTTTATGGTTTTTATCAGAGGCGCTTGTTTCGATATTTTAAAAAAAAATAAAATAAAATACCTTGACCCTAACATAAGACAAGGTGTTCAACTTTCTCTATCCTAATTTTTGACCTACCTTAGTTCGGTCGTTTTTTTTTCTATTTATTGGTGGACAATAAAAATAATAAATGAATATCCCTCAAACCTTCATGCAATTCTCTACAAAATGGTGCATATCGAAACTGCCGGGTCAACTGTTAGGGTCAAGGGATTTTATTTTCTTAAAAAATATCGAAACAAGCGCTTGTGGTTTTTATACAGATTGTATTGATCTCGCAATCGTCAGGTTAAACTCAGTTTTTACAAACAATGTTTTACAATACAATTTCAGTAATAATGAGTCACACTGCCTGACATTTCTCCCACAGTGTCACTGACCTTACATACTATTTACTTTCAAACTGAAGTAACACGTGACTACAATTTAATCTAAAGGTTACATTGACGAACTTTTCCTAATTAAAAACTATTACATATTTATTTGTTCATGTTTTGTCATGTGCGAATTAATACAAAAAATTAAAAAATAAAATTAGTAAAATAAATAGTATTTAACAGGCATAAGAATTAGATTAATTTTGAACTTTTTGGCTTTTTTTATCCAACTTTTGGGCCGCTAGTGTCACTGATGAGAAATTATTTTTCGAAATGTCCACATATGACAGTATTTTTGTTATATTTTACTACCCCTAGCGTGTACCGCTTCTGGTGGAGTAAAACTCCCCGAGGGTATCCATAACTCAGTAAACAGTACTTTGGGCTGTCAGAAAATGTACCAATTAGCAAAATTTTATCCGGTTTAATTTTTTAAATTTAATTAAAACTAAGGTTTGTTTACTCATGCAAAATATTCCTTAGCTTGATTTGGATTCGTTTAATTTTGGAACTTTGAATTCCTTAATTTTCAATGGGTTGTCTTGTTTTTATATACAACACTTCGGCCCCTAGTGTCACTGATGATGAATAACTTTTCCGAAATGTGCACACATGACACATCAAAATTTAACATTTTTTTTTTGTTTTATATATACAATGAAACCATGTATATAAAACATAAGTCAAATAACGGACAAATTATACACAAGGTTTTAGAAAACAGAATACCAATATCGATGGCAGTGTTTTGATTTATCTGAAGTGTGTTGACTTAATATAATTTTTATCCAGCTTCAAAATATAAAAAATGTATTTAAAGTTTTTTCAATACTGACATGTTTAAAAGCAACATTGGTGCCTAACTTTGTTTCTCGTTGCCACATCGCTCTTTATACAAAAATGTTATTGTTTAGAATCAATTATAATATATGACTATGATTTGAGGGCGTAATACTAAACCTAACCCTAAAACAGGACGATATATACGCGTGGGGGGGAGACTGGCACAGTATCTGTACATAAAGACTTAATGAAGAAGTAAAATTATACAGAGTAAATATTTGTGTTTGAAGAATATCTAATCTTGTGCTTTGTGACTTTCAGCAGGTACTCGATAATTTCATTCCAATCATATGGCGCAACTTGTATTTCAATTGAAAAACATCGATTTACACACACCTTTACTAAGGATACTATTGTTGGTTAGAATTAACTCTATCTTGACTTAGTTTACTAACAAACTTAATTTCTCTTAAAATCAGACAGGTAGAATCTATAGAAAGTTGTATTATCTTAAATCCCTCCACCCGTATTATCTATCTCAAGTCCCACCACCCACACAAATTTTTGATATTTTGTCTTTTTTATTTGAAAAATTTCATTTTTAAAAATTAAGAACTTGAATATCTTCAAATATTCATAGTTGGAGATGTTAAAAACAAGTGACATATTATGAAACAGTAAGCTCTAAAAATATCGATGATATAACAATATTTTATCATCGTCGACCAACAGATTACAGTTACTACCACACCCCCAAGTTACATGTAATTTAAAGACAACGATCACATACCCAGTATGTTCGTTTACTTTTATTTACTGACTGGGACGGAAAGCTGAAAGGAGTAAACTGGTGATGAAAAATGAGAAATTAATTGATAAAAGGAGTGAAAGTAATACTTGTCTATAAGCCGCGGAGCAATCATCGTCAGATACGTTGTGGTTGCTTTAGGTGTGACTTATTGGAATGTTCCATCTTAGTATAAATTGCTTCATTAATTCAAAAACTGCTCAAAACATAAACTAATTTAAAAACGGAAACACAATATTATGAAGACAATTTTTGTTCAAAGTGGGCTGCTGTTTTTGGTTTTAACAGACACTTTATCAGCAAAACGTGAAGGTAACCACAAAATGAATAAGAGATCTTTAGCAGCTTTTGATGGAAGCCGATTTTCTTGTTGTTTCATTGACATTTTCTGTGCGGCAGCATGTTTAGAAGGCGGAAGAGGAGAAAGGGGTAGCGTTGGTGTTTACAGAACTTTAAAGAGAATGGAAAGTAGCAACAAAAAGAAAACTAGCAATAGTCTTTCTAAAATATTTAGAAAAAAGCACCACAAAATTCGACATAGCAAACATCATAAGGAAACAACACATAGAAATAGAGAAACACAACAACATCACAGAAGATACAAAGAGTAAGTAATAACTTTTATTGTTAATTTGGTTTTAAAATCAACATTTATACTTCAGTTATACTTGCTGCTGAAAATTGTTTATTCTGTAATATGTTTAAATTACCAATTTGGAGAAACAAGTTCCTTACTGAGGACTTTATCATTTGAGTTTTCGTTTGAAAATTATAAATTAAAAAACATAAATATAAGATAGTGTTTTAATTAAATAATTTTTATAATATCATTGATCTCGTCTTTTTTTTTTTTTTTTTTTTTTTTTTTTTTTTTTTTTTTTTTTTTTGTTAAGGAACACGTTGTTATATTTATAAATTCAAGTAAAAATAATACATTTTTTCAATGTCCTTTTGAGTATCATTGAAAGAAGGGCGAAACTAATAAATTCGGTTAAATTCTAAAAAATTGAGTTATTTGAATCGTTCTGTGTATATGTCACCTTTAAACCATTTAAAGTTCTGTTACATCATATTTTTGTCGGCAATCAGTTTTCTTGTTTAGGAAGAAAAATAAAAATAAATTAAATTTTGTTTAATTTAACATTACTTTAATTAAACATTTGTTGCAATTGGTGAAAGAAAGTGCTTTAAAATGTTACTAAATAACTGTTTAATTTTGATGTTCTATATGTGCACATTTCGTGTCACTAGAGGCCGAAATAAGTGATAGAACAAAACGATAAGCCAAACATTTAAAAATTAATAAATTCAAAGTTCCAAAATTGAACGAATCTAAATCAAGCTAAGAAATCCTTTGCATGGTAGAACGATTTCGTTTTGAATAAATTTCAAAATTTAAGACGACTGAAAATGTTGCTACATGGTACATTTTCTGACAGCTCAAAGTATTGCCTACTGAGTTAGGGATACACTCGGGAAGTTTACTTCACTAGTAACCGCTCAGGGATAGTAAATGTTTAACAAAAATACCTGTAGGTTTATCTTTTTAAAACCAAAGATGGTAAAAAAAATTCAGTCCGTCTAACATTTTTTTGGGATACTTAACTTGTAATACATCTAAAAACTGCGTACTTTAATTTTTAATGGAAAATTTTCATCCAAAACCTCTCTAAGACCAGCTGTTGAATCACCGTTCGTCATAAAACACATAACTAACTACACAGTCTATCATCACGATAAATCATATAAAAAATCACGCTGAAAACATGTGTTCTGTGTCTACTTAACCTAACACGACAATAAATCACGGATACTTGATGTTTTAACCACTGATATCGTCATCTTTGGAAATGTCTTCGGAAACAATTTAACAAAAATCAATATATTTTATTTATTTTGTACAAGAAAAGACAAATCGTACATAAACAAGATCGGGGAAAAAAAAGAAGAATTAAAAAGCAATTGTATACTCGTTGCGTTATAGAAACGGCATCTTTTCATTAACAGTATGTTGACCTTGAATATTTTATCTGTGTATTCGAAATAGATAGAATAAAATCTACCAAACAAAAATGTTTATATTTAATAACCTTTTTTATTATGCCGCATCGCCAGAATAAAAACAATTACGTTAAAAAAATTAACTTAAATTTTAGTTCGCAGGAAAGCATGTAGAAGTCAAATTTTCATTAATTTAGTCAACTGTAGGGATTTACGATCAGCATTTAATAGACTTAACATTTATTGCAATATGAAAAAACAAATAGATATTCATATCCATAAAACTAAAAATATATCTTAAATTATCAAACGAAGGTATGAAATTAGGTAAAGTTATGTGTTTTTGTTATTTCACGCCTTTTACAGTTATAAAGGACCACGGTCCACTGTGTTATAGGTACTACCGACAATACAAAAAAATAGTAATACTAAAAAAACAAATAGCACCCACTGTGATTGTTTTAACAAAAATTTGGTAATTGAATATAATAATAAAGCGATATCCAGTTGTGTGGTAAAATTGCTTTTTGATAGGCAAATGCCGTCTAATTTATTTGTAACCGGTGTTCGTCTTTCAAAATTGGTGATAAATTTTTGAATCGTTATTTTTTTTACCTTTTGCGTATAGTTTGACAACTTTGTATAAATCTTAATAATTAATTTAATTGATTTATTATTCATTTAATAAAATTGAAAATAAATAAGTATATTTTTTGAATATTTTAATTTTTTAAATTTTTAAACTTTTGCCGATGTTCTGGTATACCTGTAAAAGCATCTAATAATTTCAGAGCTGTGAGATGCCTGTAATTTTCCTTGATTTTTTTCTACGCAATTTGCTTTGGTTCTAACATTAAAATATTATTTTGTTGCAAAAATTTGTAACAGTAATATAAGACATAAAAAGTTCAAACAAACTGCAAATAAATATACCTTCATTTTCTAGAGTTATTTTACTCTGATTTTACTAGAAGTTAACTCAACAGAACGGCTAAAGTATAGTTCTAGATGGCCCAAATTGTAATAGAAGATAAATTCTCATCTATTTTAAGTTTTTCAAATGCTTTTTATTTATATAAAGTTTATTCGTGAAACAATTAAAAATAACATAGTCAGAAACAGTGGCGGAATTGTTTCGGATTAAAATTGAACACAACGAATGATACAAGGATATAAGTGGAGTGGAGTGGAGTGGAGTGGAGTGGAGTGGAGTGAAGTGAAGTGTAGTGGAGTGAAGTGGAGTGGAGTGGAGTGGAGTGGAGTGGAGTGAAGTGGAGTGGAGTGGAGTGGAGTGAAGTTTATATGGAGGCGGTCATTTCTAAAATAGTAGAGGAAAATGTAGTTCCCGGATAAAACCAGACTTTTGGCAAGATACTTACAAGCATCCACGAACTAAAATCTGTGCGAATGATATTGATTGTAGGCGGTAAGAGTAATTGTGATGGGTACGTCAGCACCCAATCACCACGGCCACGTGTTAGTGCAGCCGTCTCGAAACCAAGTGCACGAGTATATTGGTTGCCTAGGAACCACATATAGTAGTTACTTTGTAAGTGGTCAGTTTGTTGAGATTTGACTTATCATTAATCTTAATATACTCGTGTATTGTAGATTCAACTGTCCTGATTTAAAGAAATGTTTATTATTAACGCTCTTCATAAGAATTAATAAATCCCTTCTCAAATTAAAATCTATTCATAACTCAAAATTTCGGAAAACGCCCAAAATCACTTATGATAAACTTAGATCGATGACTCCCGTGTATTACAATTAAAATTCCTAAGAATTTAAATTTGGACATTGTTTGGGTTTTTGATACATTGTGACATGTTTTTGTCTATTATTATATTATTATTATTATTATTATTATTATTATTATTATGCTGATGTTACGTAAAAATAAATCTAAAGATTAAAATACTTTGATATGAAGTTTATGTTTTTATATCAAGAATAAGAGCTTGAAACGTCCTATACAACTTTGTGTAAATAAAAACATTTAGCTACATTTTGACCCGACTAAATATTTTGGATTCGTTAAAGACACATTTTTGTTACAAGTCCATTCGTAAAAGGCTTTTGTTCAAATTCATACTTAGCAAATGTTTACATTGTGTAACACGTGATCGCTATAAAAATAAATGCATTAGAAATAATGAAATATGCATTCATCTTTTCATTTAAATAAAAAAAATTAATCATTCAAAATAATCGCAGTACGAAAAAGAACATAAACTTTAAATGATTTCACCAAGGAAACTTTACAAACCAGCGTTCCATAAGGTTTTTGAAAAACGAACTTAGTAAAATTGTAACAACAGAAAAAAAAAACCTTTATTAACTCAGGTTTGATTTGAAATGTTCATCTTAACCGGAAGTGATATCACAATCATACTTCATTACAAGTAACTAAACGCCCATAGAACAGCAGTGTGAAAGTACTTTAAACTTAAATGATAAATTAAGTTTGATTTTCTTTATTGTCTTGACACCCCCGCAAACAATACAAAACTCTCTTCCATAATAATGAAGTTAAAATAAAAAATGATAACATATTTATATGAGATATAAGTACTTTAAAGTGTTATTCTGTTATTAAAGTGTTTAACAAGCTAAAAACAGTGTGTGTGTGTGTGTGTGTGTGTGTGTGTGTGTGTGTGTGTGTGTTATTGCGTTTGTTGAACCACCAAGGCCGTTTTAAATTTCAAACCGACGTTTTATTAAATGTCATAGGTGCTAAAGCGGGGGTGGGCAATCGAGATAAAGTGTTAAGTAAACAAAAGAAGGACACTTTTGTTTGATAATAGTTTAATCGCTACTTAAAACGTCCCCGTGATATCTCTCTCGTCAGTCAAATGTATAGTAAATGGGAGATTTGATGGGAGTACATACTGATGAATTATGGCCAAGACCTCTTTGGTTGCTAGGAAGCGCTTGATAAAGTGATTTATTTATTCATTTGAAGATTAATGTTTATATGATAAATACTTTGTAAATGTTAGAGAAAGTTGAATTATAAATATAGAAAAATATAATTAATGATTCTGAAGTCGACTTCAATTCTCGTTAACATTTACGATACATTTACTAAGTATAGAATTACATATCTCTGTTTGTTTGTCAAAGTTGTACGTTATCATTTTCGTACTCCCCCGATTTTATATGTGATGACCTGCAATATTTGAATGCGTAAAATATAACCCTGGGATTGTTGGAGCTATCTTCCTAGTATTTCTTGATGAAAGCATCATAGGAAGCGACCAAAAAATGAATGATGCGGATGGATAACCACTGTTAACGATCGGGTCGATCCTTTTTATTCCTTGACAATTTCTTCAATAATGTCTTGTAATTTTCTAATCCATAACAATATCTTTAAAAAATTTATTTATTTATTTATTTATTTATTTGCAGACGAAAGTTTCTGGATTTCTTGATCGACTGATGACCAGGTGACATGTATAATTATGGCAACAGATGAATCTCTACAAAATAACGCTTGTTCCAGAAACAATAAATAAACAAAATGTGCAATAAAAAACTGGCAGAGTGTATAAAAGTCTACAAAATACGTTTTCTGTTAAAATAAACAATAGATTAATATATTCAAGAGACAACTTGCTTTTTATATCAATATTTATAGATTGAATTCAGAGAAAAGAAATATTTGACGTGTTTGTCAAGTTACACGCACCTGCTTGAGTGTGAATGGTAAATAATATAAATGCTTCTGGTATTTGGAGTAAAAGGAACCTTTACACTATAATAATGACTTTTTCTGTTTTACTGACTCGTGCTATATCATATGTAGTGTCTAGTTTTAGTTACAATGTAGCAAAATCTGTCACTTTCCATCAAGGGCTGGTTCCCTGTAAAACTGATGCGCATGCGCATTTATTTATTTCTCTTATGTAGATTATTATTTAATTTATTATTTGTATTATTTGCAAAATATATCGATCAAACCATCATGCATTTGAGAAGAAGAATATTTCCATTTTTTGAAATCTCTTAAATCGTCGGGAGTTCAAGTACACGTTATCTAAATAAATGGGCTGCATTAAAGGCTGCAAACATTACAACATTGACTATTATTTAACAAAATGTAATGAAACTTGATTTTATTTACTCACAAGTGTTGCGAGCTAATAGGCTAGTAGCAATTCATATGCAGAAAACCTCCTAACGTATTATGGAAATGTTAGACCTTACTCTATGATTTGACACATTATTTATTTACATATGGAACGTAAAATCCTTTGTTGAAAACATACAATTAGTTTTACTGAGTTAATTTGACAACTATTTCCTATTTAGGTGATATTCAGGCCAGAAGTTTATTGTGAATGATGTATTTGGTTGAGTGAGTTATCGTTTAAAGCCGTATCAGCATTTTTGCAGCTATTCGCGGCTAGGATGATGTATTTGGTTGAGTGAGTTATCGTTTAAAGCCGTATCAGCATTTTTGCAGCTATTCGCGGCTAGGATGATGTATTTGGGTGAGTGAGTTATTGTTTAAAGCCGTATCAGCATTATTGCAGCTATTCGCGGCTAGGATGATGTATTTGGAATCTCGGGTTGTTACAAACTACGACTTTACAAATAATCCATGACAACAAAGATTACAAATAATCCATAACAAAGATTACAAATAATCCATAACAACAAAGATTACAAATAATCCATGACAACAAAGATTACAAATAATCCATAACAACAAAGATTTGTAAAGCTAAAAGTAATTGTTAAAGTTTTATTGGTAAGAGTTACCGTTCTTAGATACAAAATTAATTGGTGAACCTTACTACACTGTATTCACTTTTTATTGGCGAATCTTACTATTCACTTTTCATTGGTGAAAGTAACTATTCACTCTTTTATTTGTTAAGTTTCCTATAGAGCCTTTTTAGTGAAGGTCATTCAATTTTCACACCTAAATTGTTGTCGAACAAAAGTCGAAATTTCCATAAAAGTAAATATAGAAATATTTATTTATCAAACATCTTTTGTTCTCGTCTAGAAATTAATGTTGTACAAAAACTTTATGTGGTTTTAGGATAATAAGTTGTTTTAAAATTTAACATTAAATATTTTTTTGTAAATTGCATTTACATTTACGTCGTCAAAACGATAATAATGTTTTGTATCATTTTGACAAAAACGATCAAATAAACAAACAAAATGTTTGAATATCAATTTGTAGGTATAAATGATATTCAATAATATGTTGAGTAGTAAAGTTGATTGCCATGTAATAATCAGTTTGGCACGTTATATTTGGTTGACATGTAATATTCAATCTGACATATTTAATAGTGGATTGTTGTTCATAATATTATTTAAGATGTGTAATTGTTATCTTTAATTTATTGTGTTATTTATTACAATTTTTGTTACAAAAACTAGATTTTTAATGTTATTGTAAAATAAACTAGTCACAAAACAAAAATATAGTTGCTTTTCTGCTCTAAATTCAAACTCCACATTCACAGTTATTTTACGTGGTCCTATAATCGTAAGCGTATTATTATTTTTTGTTTATTCAACAGTTTATTATTTTCCTAAAGAAAGTTTTAAAAGAAGCAAATGAAAAAAGAACTAGACAACAGCATGTGCAACCAAAATCAGAAAACAATACAAATTAACAAAAAAAAAAAAAAAAAAAAAAAGAAACAAGAAACATCTAAACAAGACAAAAAAAGACATAAACATTGAGATCACTGATGATGAACTCGAAATAAATTTACAGTGATGTTATTATACTATTTGAGGGATCAAAACCTAACAGCTTATCATATAACTAGTGCTTCACAAAAGCTCAATATTCAATATCAAACAGCGTAAGACTTGTGCTACCAAACTATAAACCTGCTTGCTTGTATATGTTATGAATTAAATTCTATGAAACCATTTGTATAATATTATTACTTTTTTTTGGAAAAAAAAACTATTTGCATAAAATACTGCACAATGCTTCAAGGATAATAGCTGAGGAAAAGTGTTTGAATAAGTGTAACCGAAACACTTATTTGAACCCATGGATCTCAAGCGCAGTGTGAGAGTTGAGTTGAGTAATGGTGTTTAACGTCCCAGTCAAGAATATTTCACTTATATCGAGACGTGGCCAGCTATAGGCCAAAGTGCAGAAATTTTGCTTGTGCGTTGCGCCGATGGCATTATACATGCAGGGTTCTTTATCGTGCCATGCCTGCCGTGACACGGGACCTCGTTTATTTTAAGTTTCCATCCGAAAGAACCGTGACTTTCATTTCGTAATACCGAGTGCTTGGCGAAAGAACAGTCACTTTCAAGTCTTGTGTCAGACCCGGCCGGAGTTCGAACCCGCGACCTTCCACTTACGGAGCGAGCACTCTACCAACTGAGCTACCGCAGTGGTGCAGTGTGAGAGACAAGACCTTGAAAATTGTACGAGTTGTTTCCCCTGGAATACAGTAAACTGTTTATTGTAAGTAATATGGTAACCATCAATAGCTAATTACACTAATTATTAATTATAAAATGATAATAAACTTGTGTTATATTTTGAGCTAGCATCATTAAAATGACATCTAAATAAACTGGAAGTTTTTTCATTTTATCTTTCATAGTTCCAATATTCCTTCAAATGGTTACAATGTTGTTTTTATGTAGTTGTCAAAGATTTAAATTTTTTCCTGAAAACATCACCAAAATGAACTACAGTGTATTTTTGAAATGAAATTCACGTCGCTAAAAACGATAGTTTGGCCGTTTTAGAAAAAACATATGGACCTCATGCTATATAAAAACGACTCAGAATGGACTCAATAAATGTTTTATATTCTTATTAAGTTAATGACTTTTTTTACTTTTGTTTAATATATAAATAGTTCTTAACTTTATATTTTATATCCCATGATAAAAACAAAAATTCGTATGAAAATGTGAATCAAATGTTCAGCTTTAGTATCAATCAATCAGTTACAGTGTTAATTTTATGATGGTGCTGATAAGCCGAGTGCCTCGATATAACATGTAGCGTGATGTAACGTAATATCATACTGAATAGTTGGTATAATAAAAAGTACTTGTACAAACCCACTGGTAAGACTTACATTATAATTTAAAAGTAAATCGTGACTTTCACGGCACGATATTATAAAAAAAAAATCGATAGTTACCATAAAGACAGTGAGCAGTAAACTTCACCAATTAAAAAATTGACCTCCACCAACAAAAAAAAAAAAAAAAAAAAAAAAAAAAAAAAAAAAAAAAAAAAAAAAAAACAAAAAAAAAAAAAACATTCGCCACTTAAAAAGAGTGGACATTGACCTTTATCTGTAAAATTAATCCAAAGTGAATTTAACCAATATAGATTCCATACAAAATTTTATCAATAAAAAAGGTTTTAAATTTTACTTTTGCGAACAAAAAGATTGAATAGAAACGTTCAATAATAAAGGAGAAAACAGTAAGTCTTACCATAAAAGGATAGAAAGGAAACAAATAAAAGAGTGAATAGTTAACAATGAGGTTCAGAAATTTAAAAAAAAGAACCAGTCATTTTTAATTATTATCAAAAGAGGCAGACAATGACTTTAAATAATAAAACGGATAACTAACAACATTAACGGTTACAAAAACATTAACGGATAACTAACAACATTAACGGTTACAAAAACATTAACGGATAACTAACAACATTAATGGATAGCAAACGATATAAACGGATAAAAACAATATTAACGGATAACTAACACCATTAACGGATAACAAACATTATTATACCTCAGTTCAGGATACTCGAATTTGATTTGCCTAAAAAAGGTCACGTGTCATTAGATAAATGATCATATATACCGTTAAAATCGTGTTGATTGTCTTTTCCCCAAAAACCTTATATCACCCTCTGGAACCCCTTATATTACCCGCTGGCCATGGGTACCCTTCATATCACACTCTGACTTTCGGAATTCCTTTGGTTACGTAGGGCAATAATAAACTGTCCCAATGTGTTTCAAATGTGTATCTATGCACAACAACAATGGCGGCGTCGAGCAGTTATCGTCTGGTCGACGATGCAGAAATGGAACGCCTGTTGCATGATAAGGAATCCCAGAACACGAGGTGTCAAGTCAGATATTTTCAGATAAGTCAGAAATTTCCTTCGGTATTATAAAGCAATTGTTGCCCTTGTTTTGGTGTGATATGAAAATTTGACAACCCTTGACAAGTTATATCAACCTCAGACAGAGCCCTCGGTTGATATAACTTGCCTCGGGTTGTCAAATTTTCATATCACACCAAAACAAGGGCAATAATTGTATATTAATAACGAATAACAAACAGTATTAACGGATAACAAACAATATTAACGGAAAACTAACACCACTAACGCATAACTAACACCATTAACGCATAACTTACACCATTTACGAATTACAAACAATATTAACGGATAACTAACACCATTAACGGATAACAAACATTATTAACGAAAAACAAACAATATCAACGGATAACTAACACCATTAACGGATAACAAACAATATTAACGGATAACAAACAACATTAACGGATAACTAACACCATTAACGGATAACAAACATTCTTAACGAATAACAAACAATATTAACGGATAACAAACAATATTAACGGATAATTAACACCATTACTGGATAACAAACAATTTTAACGGATAACAAACAATATTAACGGATAACTAATACCATTAACGGATAACAAACATTATTAACGAATAACAAACAATATTAACGGATAATAAACACTATTAACGGATAACAAACAATTTTAACAGATAACAAACAATATTGACGGATAACTAATACCATTTACGCATAACAAACATTATTACCGGATAACAAACAATTTTAACGGATAACTAACACCATTAACGGATAACAAACAATATTAACGGATAACAAACAATATTAACGGATAACTAACACCATTAACTGATAACAAACAATATTAACGGATAACAAACAATATTAACGGAAAATTAACACTTTTAACGGATAACAAACAATATTAACGTATAACTAACACCATTAACGGATAACAAACACCATTAACGGATAACTAACACCACGGATATCAAACAATACAAACGGATAACAAACAATATTTACGGAAACTAACACCATCAACGGATAACAAACATCATTAACGAATAAGAAACAATATTAACGAATATTAACGGATAATTAACACCATTAACGGATAACAAACAATATTAACGGATAACAAATAATTTTAACGGATAACTCACACCATTAACGGATGACAAACAATATTAACGGATAACAAACGATATTAACGGATAACTAACACCATTAACTGATAACAAACAATATTAACGGATAACTAACACCATTAACGGATAACAAACATTATTAACGGATAACAAACATTATTTATGAATAACAAACAATATTAACGGATAACAAACAATATTAACGGATAATTAACACTTTTAACGGATAACAAACAATATTAACGTATAACTAACACCATTAACGGATAACAAACACCATTAACGGATAACTAACACCACGGATATCAAACAATACAAACGGATAACAAACAATATTTACGGAAACTAACACCATCAACGGATAACAAACATCATTAACGAATAAGAAACAATATTAACGAATATTAACGGATAATTAACACCATTAACGGATAACAAACAATATTAACGGATAACAAATAATTTTAACGGATAACTCACACCATTAAAGGATGACAAACAATATTAACGGATAACAAACGATATTAACGGATAACTAACACCATTAACGGATAACAAACAATATTAAGGAATAACAAATAATGTTAACGGATAAGTAACACCATTAACGAATGACGAACAATATTAACGGATAACAAACGATATTAACGGATTACTAACAACATTAACGATTTAACACAAGATTTGTTTTTTATCATTTATTTTTATGGAATAATAAAGCTTTACATTGCACTTTATTCAGTTTTAGAACAGATTAGTCTTTTGGCTCATGTTTAACATAATTGTAAGGATTTTAAAACTATGTTTTAGTCATATGAGGGATTAGAACTAAGGTCCCGGATTATGTTAACTTTTTTGAATACAAAAGTAAGTGTATATAGATTTGTTTTTCATTTAAAGTTCGTCTCTTAACTAATTATAAAATATGTAGGAAAAAATGATAAACTTACGATATCAAAATTTACTGTACATTTGTATTATATAACATTATGTAGAACCAGGTAAAATATTTAACAGGGGAAAACTTTTAATAAATTACATGTAAAATCTACGGTATATATTGACCGCAGTATTCTATGTACGGTAGGTAAAAGACTGTATAGATACTTATTGGTCGCCGTATTCCATATATAGTACATATTAGTCGACGTGTTGCATGTATTATTTGGTGGATATTGGCTGCCGTTTTCTATGCATTCTACATTCTATATATGGCGCGAATTGGTCGCTGTTTATGTATTGTACGACTCGTTGCCATATTTTACGTATGACACAGGCTGGTTGCCGTATTTTTCGTATGTTACAAATTGGTTGCCACTATTACTAATAACAAACTATTCTGTTGTGTTGATTAATATTTATTTTAGTCAATTCTCATTCAAATATTCCAGAAAACTACCGATTGATGGAAGATCCACTTCTTGTTTTATACTAGTTCCCCTGCACGACGGATTTTCTACAATTTTCATGTGAATTGATGCTTCAATATCATATTTTACAACATTGTCTTTCCGTGTGTTATTTGATATGGCACAATTTTGGTGGGAAATATGTCCTAAATGAAAGCAATTCATGGGTAAAACATGATTTTGACTAGTGGTAAACACGCCGTCCGATCCGTTGCTATAATTACTTGTTTCACTGTAATCGCAATGCATCGATACTCTCAGATTAGCCTGAGATCGATACGAATTGTTTGTATCGTCGGCAACATTCTGCAATCGATGACCAGATACATCTTGTCTCTGTGGATAGTGATTCAGTATAGCATTTGTCATACGCATTTGTCCTGGAGTCTGCATCCAGCCATTATGATTTATAGATGGAGGTTGATTAGGAAGGCACGCAACACTTCTAGCATCCAGTTCGGGCTGTTGTATGAAATGTGGTGAGATGGGGGGAGATGGTGGTAGATTGAATAGCGCCTGGTACTGATAGGTATATGGGTATGGCGGCGGAGCTTGATGAAAAGGCGGTGTCTGCTGATATGACTGGTGAACAGGCGGTCCATGATAATACTGGGTGGCATTCGCTTGTTGTATATCAGCCGCTGGCAACTGATTATAGCACGAGGCATTATAGTTATCTACTGGTTCTAACTTGATTTGTTTTGACGATGAAGTATAAGGACAAGAGTCATTATAAGGCACCGACATTGCTACACCATTTTCAGCAACCCTTAATGAATTACATCCATAGTATTTTGACCTGGAATTCTGTTGTTTTTCATATCGTTGACGTCGACGAAATTCCTGAAATTGAACTTGTTTTTCACGTTGGGTTATTTTGTGAGCAACATGTGTGGACGGAAGTACAGGGGAATGTCTGTCTGACATGGCGTGCCAACTTGACGGACATGACGTCATCGGACTATAAAACGACATTGAAACATCCTCTGTAAAGCCTAAATATGGCGTTGACAGGTCGCCTGTTTTGTTGAGTCCATTTATATCGTCACAGCTGTCCTGTTTGTGTAAGTAGTTGCTATAGTTACCGTACTGTATAAAGTAAAGCAGATCTTGAATGGCATACCTACGTCTTAAATTAGTTTCCTGTTGTAAAAACGTGCTGTCTTCCTCTCTAAAACAAAAATAGAACGAGTCAAAAATATCAGAAAGTACAGATTACGTGTCTCTTAATTATTTATTTCTGTTTATTTGTTTCAGTTATGAAATTGGACATTCCCAATGACTTTTGTCAATTTTATTATTATCAGTTATATATTGGTTAACAATGACCATTAAAATAACACCTTTGTCAAGAATTACTTAGTTTTATATCATTGCCGATCGTTAGGTCGTAAACAATGCCTTTGGTAATTCAGTAAAGTTAATAAGTGTTAAAACAAAACTCAAAAACAATGTATGTTACAGTAGGTATGTTACAGTAGGTATGTTACAGTAGGTTAGTTACAGTAGGTTAGTTACAGTAGGTATGTTACAGTAGGTATGTTACAGTAGGTTAGTTACAGTAGGTTAGTTACAGTAGGTATGTTACAGTCGGTATGTTACAGTAGGTATGTTACAGTAGGTATATTACAGTAGGTTAGTTACAGTAGGTATGTTACAGTAGGTGAGTTACAGTAGTATGTTACAGTAGGTTAGTTACAGTAGGTATGTTACAGTAGGTATGTTACAGTAGGTAGTTACAGTAGGTATGTTACAGTAGGTATGTTACAGTAGGTTAGTTACAGTAGGTATGTTACAGTAGGTATGTTACAGTAGGTATGTTACAGTAGGTTAGTTACAGTAGGTATATTACAGTAGGTAAGTTACAGTAGGTTAGTTACAGTAGGTATGTTACAGTAGGTATGTTACAGTAGGTATGTTACAGTAGGTTAGTACAGTAGGTATGTACAGTAGGTATGTTACAGTAGGTTAGTTACAGTAGGTATGTTACAGTAGGTTATGTTACAGTAGGTATGTTACAGTAGGTATGTTACAGTAGGTATCTTACAGTAGGTTAGTTACAGTAGGTATGTACAGTGGTATGTACAGTAGGTTAGTTACAGTAGGTTAGTTACAGTAGGTATATTACAGTAGGTTAGTTACAGTAGGTATGTTACAGTAGGTATGTTACAGTAGGTTAGTTACAGTAGGTATCTTACAGTAGGTATGTTACAGTAGGTTAGTTACAATAGGTATGTTACAGTAGGTATGTTACAGTAGTTTAGTTACAGTAGGTATGTTACAGTAGGTTAGTTACAGTAGGTATGTTACAGTCGGTATGTTACAGTAGGTTAGTTACAGTAGGTATGTTACAGTAGGTTAGTTACAGTAGGTATTTTACAGTAGGTATGTTACAGTAGGTTAGTTACAATAGGTATGTTACAGTAGGTATGTTACAGTAGGTTAGTTACAGTAGGTATCTTACAGTAGGTATGTTACATAGGTTAGTTACAGTAGGTATGTTAGAGTAGGTATGTTACATAGGTTAGTTACAGTAGGTGTCTTACAGTAGGTATGTTACAGTAGGTATCTTACAGTAGGTTAGTTACAGTAGGTATGTTACAGTAGGTTAGTTACAGTAGGTATGTTACAGTAGGTATGTTACAGTAGGTGAGTTACAGTAGGTATGTTACAGTAGGTATGTTACAGTAGGTTAGTTACAGTAGGTATGTTACAGTAGGTATGTTACAGTAGGTTAGTTACAGTAGGTATCTTACAGTAGGTATGTTACAGTAGGTTAGTTACAGTAGGTATGTTACAATAGGTTAGTTACAGTAGGTATGTTACAATAGGTTAGTTACAGTAGGTATGTTACAGAAGGTTAGTTACGGTAGGTATGTTAAAGTAGGTATGTTACAGTAGGTTAGTTACAGTAGGTTAGTTACAGTAGGTATGGTACAGTAGGTATGTTACAGTAGGTTAGTTACAGTAGGTATGTTACAGTAGGTATGTTACAATAGGTTAGTTACAGTAGGGATGTTACAGTAGGTTAGTTACAGTAGGTATGTTACAGTAGGTTAGTTACAGTAGGTATGTTAAAGTAGGTATGTTACAGTAGGTATGTTACAGTAGGTTAGTTGCAGTAGGTATGTTACAATAGGTTAGTTACAGTAGGTATGTTACAATAGGTTAGTTACAGTAGGTATGTTACAGTAGGTTAGTTACAGTAGGTATGTTAAAGTAGGTATGTTACAGTAGGTATGTTACAGTAGGTTAGTTACAGTAGGTAGTTACAGTAGTTTAGTTACAGTAGGTATGTTACAATAGGTTAGTTACAGTAGGTATGTTACAGTAGGTTAGTTACAGTAGGTATGTTAAAGTAGGTTAGTTACAGTAGGTATGTTACAGTAGGTATGTTACAGTAGGTTAGTTACAGTAGGTAAGTTACAGTAGGTATGTTACAGTAGGTTAGTTACAGTAGGTTAGTTACAGTAGGTATATTACAGTAGGTTAGTTACAGTAGGTATGTTACAGTAGGAATGTTACAGTAGGTTAGTTACAGTAGGTATCTTACAGTAGGTATGTTACAGTAGGTATGTTACAGTAGTTTATTTACAGTAGGTATCTTACAGTAGGTATGTTACAGTAGGTATGTTACAGTAGGTTAATTACAGTAGGTATGTTACAGTAGGTATGTTACAGTAGGTTAGTTACAGTAGGTATTTTACAGTAGGTATGTTACAGTAGCTTAGTTACAGTAGGTATGTTACAGTAGGAATGTTACAGTAGGTTAGTTACAGTAGGTATCTTACAGTAGGTATGTTACAGTATGTTAGTTACAGTAGGTATGTTACAGTAGGTATGTTACAGTTGGTTAGTTACAGTAGGTATCTTACAGTAAGTATGTTACAGTAGGTATGTTACAGTAGGTTAGTTACAGTAGGTATATTACAGTAGGTTAGTTACAGTAGGTTAGTTACAGTAGGTATGTTACAGTAGGTTAGTTACAGTATGTATGTTACAGTAGGTATGTTACAGTAGGTTAGTTACAGTAGGAATGTTAGAGTAGGTATGTTACAGTAGGTTAGTTACAGTAGGTATCTTACAGTAGGTATGTTACAGTAGGTTAGTTACAGTAGGTATCTTACAGTAGGTTAGTTACAGTAGGTATGTTAAAGTAGGTATGTTACAGTAGGTTAGTTACAGTAGGTTAGTTACAGTAGGTATGGTACAGTAGGTATGTTACAGTAGGTTAGTTACAGTAGGTTAGTTACAGTAGGTATGTTACAATAGGTTAGTTACAGTAGGTATGTTACAGTAGGATAGTTACAGTAAGTATGTTACAGTAGGTTAGTTACAGTAGGTATGTTACAGTAGGTATGTTAAAGTAGGTATGTTACAGTAGGTATGTTACAGTAGGTTAGTTGCAGTAGGTATGTTACAATAGGTTAGTTACAGTAGGTTAGTTACAGTAGGTTAGTTACAGTAGGTATGTTACAGTAGGTATGTTACAGTAGGTTAGTTACAGTAGGTATGTTACAGTAGATATGTTACAATAGGTTAGTTACAGTAGGTATGTTACAGTAGGTTAGTTACAGTAGGTATGTTAAAGTAGGTATGTTACAGTAGGATTGTTACAGTAGGTATGTTACAGTAGGTCTCTTACTGTAGTTTAGTTACAGTAGGTAGTAATAGTAGTTAAGTTACAGTAGGTATGTTACAATAGGTTAGTTACAGTAGGTATGTTACAGTAGGTTAGTTACAGTAGGTATGTTAAAGTAGGTATGTTAGAGTAGGTATGTTACAGTAGGTTAGTTACAGTAGGTATGTTACAGTAGGTATGTTACAGTAGGTTAGTTATAGTAGGTTAGTTACAGTAGGTATGGTACAGTAGGTATGTTACAGTAGGTTAGTTACAGTAGGTTAGTTACAGTAGGTATGTTACAGTAGGTATGTTACAGTAGGTTAGTTACAGTAGGTTAGTTACAATAGGTATGTTACAGTAGGTTAGTTACAGTAGGTATGTTACAGTAGGTTAGTTACAGTAGGTATGTTACAGTAGGTATGTTACAATAGGTTAGTTACAGTAGGTATGTTACAGTAGGTTAGTTACAGTAGGTATGTTAAAGTAGGTATGTTACAGTAGGTTTGTTACAGTAGGTTAGTTACAGTAGGTATGTTACAGTAGGTCTCTTACAGTAGTTTAGTTACAGTAGGTAGTAATAGTAGTTAAGTTACAGTAGGTATGTTACAATAGGTTAGTTACAGTAGGTATGTTACAGTAGGTTAGTTACAGTAGGTATGTTAAAGTAGGTATGTTAGAGTAGGTATGTTACAGTAGGTTAGTTACAGTAGGTATGTTACAGTAGGTATGTTACAGTAGGTTGTTATAGTAGGTATGTTACAGTAGGTTAGTTACAGTAGGTATGTTACAGTAGGTTAGTTACAGTAGGTATGTTACAATAGGTTAGTTACAGTAGGTATGTTACAGTAGGTTAGTTACAGTAGGTATGTTAAAATAGGTATGTTAGAGTAGGTATGTTACAGTAGGTTAGTTACAGTAGGTATGTTACAGTAGGTATGTTACAGTAGGTTAGTTATAGTAGGTTAGTTACAGTAGGTATGTTAAGTAGGTATGGTACAGTAGGTATGTTACAGTAGGTTAGTTACAGTAGGTATGTTACAGTAGGTATGTTACAGTAGGTTAGTTACAGTAGGTTAGTTACAGTAGGTATGTTATAGTAGGTATGTTACAGTAGGTAAGTTACAGTAGGTATGTTACAGTAGGTGAGTTACAGTAGGTATGTTACAGTAGGTTAGTTACAGTAGGTATGTTACAGTAGGTATGTTACAATAGGTTAGTTACAGTACGGATGTTACAGTAGGTTAGTTACAGTAGGTATGTTACAGTAGGTTAGTTACAGTAGGTTAGTTACAGTAGGTATGTTAAAGTAGGTATGTTACAGTAGGTATGATACAGTAGGTTAGTTGCAGTAGGTTTGTTACAATAGGTTAGTTACAGTAGGTATGTTACAATAGGTTAGTTTAACAGTAGGTATGTTACAGTAGGTTAGTTACAGTAGGTATGTTAAAGTAGATATGTTACAGTAGGTATGTTACAGTAGGTATGTTACAGTAGGTTAGTTACAGTAGGTAGTTACAGTAGTTTAGTTACAGTAGGTATGTTACAATAGGTTACTTACAGTAGGTATGTTACAGTAGGTTAGTTACAGTAGGTATGTTAAAGTAGGTATGTTACAGTAGGTATGTTACAGTAGGTTAGTACAGTAGGTATGTTACAGTAGGTATGTTACAGTAGGTTAGTTACAGTAGGTATGTTACAGTAGGTATGTTACAGTAGGTTAGTTACAGTAGGTTAGTTACAGTAGGTATATTACAGTAGGTTAGTTACAGTAGGTATGTTACAGTAGGTATGTTACAGTAGGTTAGTTACAGTAGGTATCTTACAGTAGGTATGTTACAGTAGGTATGTTACAGTAGTTTATTTATAGTAGGTATCTTACAGTAGGTATGTTACAGTAGGTATGTTACAGTAGGTATGTTACAGTAGGTTAGTTACAGTAGGTATGTTAAAGTAGGTATGTTACAGTAGGTATGTTACAGTAGGTATCTTACAGTAGGTTAGTTACAGTAGGTAGTTACAGTAGTTTAGTTACAGTAGGTATGTTACAATAGGTTAGTTACAGTAGGTATGTTACAGTAGGTTAGTTACAGTAGGTATGTTAAAGTAGGTATGTTACAGTAGGTATGTTACAGTAGGTTAGTTACAGTAGGTATGTTAAAGTAGGTATGTTACAGTAGGTTAGTTACAGTAGGTTAGTTACAGTAGGTGTGTTATAGCAGGTATGTTACAGTAGGTAAGTTACAGTAGGTATGTTACAGTAGGTGAGTTACAGTAGGTATGTTTCAGTAGGTTAGTTACAGTAGGTATGTTACAGTAAGTATGTTACAATAGGTTAGTTACAGTAGGGATGTTACAGTAGGTTAGTTACAGTAGGTATGTTAGAGTAGGTTAGTTACAGTAGGTTAGTTACAGTAGGTATGTTACAGTAGGTATGTTACAGTAGGTGAGTTACAGCAGGTATGTTACAGTAGGTTAGTTACAGTAGGCATGTTACAGTAGGTATGTTACAATAGGTTAGTTACAGTAGGGATGTTACAGTAGGTTAGTTACAGTAGGTATGTTACAGTAGGTTAGTTACAGTAGGTTAGTTACAGTAGGTATGTTAAAGTAGGTATGTTACAGTAGGTATGTTACAGTAGGTTAGTTGCAGTAGGTATGTTACAATAGGTTAGTTACAGTAGGTATGTTACAATAGGTTAGTTACAGTAGGTATGTTACAGTAGGTTAGTTACAGTAGGTATGTTAAAGTATTTATGTTACAGTACGTATGTTACAGTAGGTTAGTTACAGTAGGTTAGTTACAGTAGGTATGTTACAGTAGGTATGTTACAATAGGTGAGTTACAGTAGGTATGTTACAGTAGGTTAGTTACAGTAGGTATGTTACAGTAGGTTAGTTACAGTAGGTATGTTACAGTAGGTATGTTAAAGTAGGTATGTTACAGTAGGTATGTTACAGTAGGTTAGTTGCAGTAGGTATGTTACAATAGGTTAGTTACAGTAGGTATGTTACAATAGGTTAGTTACAGTAGGTATGTTACAGTAGGTTAGTTACAGTAGGTATGTTAAAGTAGGTATGTTACAGTAGGTTTGTTACAGTAGGTTACTTACAGTAGGTATGTTACAGTAGGTCTCTTACAGTAGTTTAGTTACAGTAGGTAGTAATAGTAGTTAAGTTACAGTAGGTATGTTACAGTAGGTTAGTTACAGTAGGTATGTTACAGTAGGTTAGTTACAGTAGGTATGTTAAAGTAGGTATGTTAGAGTAGGTATGTTACAGTCGGTTAGTTACAGTAGGTATGTTTACAGTAGGTATGTTACAGTAGGTTAGTTATAGTAGGTTAGTTACAGTAGGTATGGTACAGTAGGTATGTTACAGTAGGTTAGTTACAGTAGGTTAGTTACAGTAGGTATGTTACAGTAGGTATGTTACAGTAGGTTAGTTACAGTAGGTTAGTTACAGTAGGTTAGTTACAGTAGGTATGTTACAGTAGGTTAGTTACAGTAGGTATGTTATAGTAGGTATGTTACAGTAAGTAAGTTACAGTAGTATGTTACAGTAGGTGAGTTACAGTAGGTATGTTACAGTAGGTTAGTTACAGTAGGTATGTTACAGTAGGTAGTTACAATAGGTTTGTTACAGTAGGGATGTTACGGTAGGTTAGTTACAGTAGGTATGTTACAGTAGGTTCGTTACAGTAGGTTAGTTACAGTAGGTATTTTAAAGTAGGTATGTTACAGTAGGTATGTTACAGTAGGTTAGTTGCAGTAAGTATGTGACAATAGGGTTAGTACAGTAGGTATTTAACATAGGTTAGGTACGTAGGTAGAGTTACAGGAGGTTAGGTTACAGTAGGTATGTTAAGTAGATATGTTACAGTAGGTATGATACAGTAGTGAGTTACAGTAGTAGTACCAGTAAGTTTAGTTACAGTATAGGTAGTACAATAGGTTAGTTATATAGTAGGTTATGGTACAGTAGGTTTCTTAAAGTAGGTATGTTAAAGTAGGTATGTACAGTAGGTATGTTACAGTAGGTTAGTTACAGTAGGTA
>JARBDR010000722.1:72649-127413 GCA_029721355.1 Tegillarca granosa | reverse complement strand
TAGACCAAAATTTTCGGGTTAAGCAAAGAAAAAATATGGCCACAAACAGTAAAATCAGCGATTTCTCCTTTTTATAGAGACATATTATATATTGTTAACAAGCCAAACGCATTTTTCTTATAACTATTGTTATAGAAGCGTTTATTCCTAACATACACAAACGGTACATTTCAAATCTGAAGTAGTCAGAAAGGACAAATTGCAATGACGCCATTAAAGGCAGTGTTCATCAATGTATCGACAATTTTACGTTTAGACGCTAGAATATAATTAACAATTTAACTGTTTTAAAATGATGTTCATTGTATATATAAATGCAAAAACTTTGGCAATGTTCATCAATGAATCGACAATTTTACGGTTAGACGCTAGAGTACAATTAACAATTTAACTGTTTTAAAATGATGTTCATTGTTTATATGAATGCAAAAACTTTGGCAGTGTTCATCAATGTATCGACAATTTTACGGTTAGACGCTAGAATACAATTAACAATTGAACTGTTTTAAAATTATGTTCATTGTATATATGAATGTAAAACCTTTGGAAAGTAAATGCACGTTAGCCTAATGCGATGCAAAATTAATTATAAAATAATCGTTTAGCAAGGAGTTGTAGTAAACCGTGTATTATAATTTGAGGAGTTGCTAGCGCTATTGATTAAAAAGTCATGAAACTGATTTTCAGTCCTTTCCAATCAACAAACGAAGCACGCCGACGAACCGGACAAATTTCCCTAGATGCGGCATGCATACTTTGCATATCTTAGCACAACCCCTCCCCTAGTGTCTTTGCTCTTTGCCAAAAGCAATTGAACGAAAATGCTTGATACCCGGCCAGAGTTGACTGTTTTTAAATCCGTGATATGCATAATATTTATCTTGACTTCTGTCTTTTCACCAGGACAAGTTTTGCTTCCCCTGGCTTTGGGGATAAATGAGTCCTCGCCATTGGTTAGCGTGAAGATTATTTCCGAATATTAAAAACAATAGATTAGAAACCATGTCCAAGTAACGTCATCGGATCATATATCATTTTATGTAGCCAGCGGCAACGACTATTTTATTTCACCAAAATTGTGGGAAATAATGTCATATCCGGTTGTTAAATTTAATGATTTCAAATGAAGCCCGTAAATTCTTTTGTAAAGTAATGTCATTTTGCGGTTGAATTTGAAGCATTTAAAGTGAATTATTTGATACATAAACGGTAGACAGTACTTCCTTACGTACCCCCCCTCCACCCCACCATCCCATTTTTTCTTGGTAAAATATTCGAAAAACTATTTATTCACAAAAATGTTAACAAATTTATTGTTTTTGTCATTTTTCGAAAAAAATTATGTTATTTTAATGGAAGAAACAAATGAAAGTCAACTTGAAACACAAGATAATTCAGTTGTATTTGAAATTTATGTGTTGGGTCGTACTGTGTTGCTTAATATGGAAACTAAAGATCGTGTTGTGTTGCCTAATATAGAAAAGTAAAAAAAGACGCTTTAAAACATAAAATTATGTAATTAATTTCAGCTTGGGGGCATACGTGGGCTTCACTTTGTGTTATGACTTGTCAATCTTTTCTTTTTGGTATTAATGCACCATTTTGGACAGGACGTCACTCATCCTGGTTAAATACTTTGTTACATAATGCATTCTTAGAAGTAAATTTTAATGCAATATACAATTTTTCTTAAAGCTCCAGTTGTCTACACCGACTGGTTTATAACCACTAGTGTAATTAGAAGATAAGTGATGTTTCGCTATTAGTCAATGAATAAAAAGCAATCTGAAATACACCAAAGTACGTTAGATACCAAATGGCTATGTGCGTCTAGCTATGGAAACTAAGAGGAATGGTAGGTATAGTTCGGTTGAAATATTTCTGAACAACTCTGTAATATTAACATCAGACAAAAATTAAAACAAGCTTCAAGAAGCAGTTATGAATATGTCGGTTGGTTCTAATATTGTTTTACGTCAAATCATCATTTTTTCAGCTATTCGCGACGAGGTTAGCTTATTGATGATAAAAGATTAATCTAGAAACAAGTTCGTGTATGCGTGAGATTCGCAAAAGTTTATTATGTACTGCCTTATACTCGCGCGCACTAATGGCTACCTTTTCTTGCTAAAGTGCCAGCTAACCTTGTCAAGATGGTGCAGACAAGCCTAATCAGTCGATACTTCCAAGTCTCGTTATATGGCCGAGCGCCAGACGAGCGATATTTTAAATTTCAAGGTCTTATGAATGACCTGATAGGGGTTCGAACCCACGACCTTTCACTCTCGAGGCAGACGTTCTGTTACTGATCTATCGATCGATCCTGTCTGAAGGAGTAGAAGGGATTCTAACGATTCTAATGAGGTTATGTTCATGACATAAAAATAGATTGAAAAAAATTCGAACTGCATACACAAGTAAATAAAATTCATGTTAATAAATAATTTTTCTTGTTGCGCAGGGCAGAACATAGAATTGACCCGACATTTCACAATCTAATTAGTTTTAATTTTCGTAACTACACAGAGGGTACTATCGATCCTGCTAGCATTAAAGCAATAAATGCAAACGTTATGCCGTACTTCATTATATCGTTTATATGTTAATATATATATATATATATATATATATATATATATATATATATATATATATATATATATAAACTCGTAAATCATATAATTTTTTGAAAAATTTTTCGATTTAAGTGTATGAATTATTATATTTTATCGAATTTGTTATTTTCCGTTATTTTCTACTTATAATTTTTTTAAGAAGTAATTCATTCAAAAATTCCACATAACAATACTGTTATTAAAAACATGCAATTTATTAACGATTTGATATCCGACAATTCTAGAATTTCGTAAGTCAAGTTCCTTAAATTTTAACTACATTTCAAACTGTACGATTTGATATCCGGCGACAATTCTAGAATTTCCCAAGTCAAGTTCCTTAAATTTTAACTACATTTCAAACTGTACGATTTGATATCCGGCGACAATTCTAGAATTTTGTAAGTTAAGTTCCTCAAATTTTATCTACAATTCAAACTGTTTCCGCTAAACAAATGATACAAGATGTTGTATAAAAACTCTATTCTCTCTTTTATTGATAATCACCATTGAAAGTCTGCAACTTTTACAACAAAGTAAATAAACAACAAAAAACTTTAAATTGATTAAAAAATGTAATACGGAACATCAACATGAGAAAATGGAATCGAACAAGCCCCCACTCGTAGCACATCGACTGGCCAACAAAATATCGTCTGCTGTAAATTAATGAATAGTCCTGTATATCGTCATGGCAACATTTCAAAATCATTCAAAATTTATATATACCTGAAATTAAAAAAATAATATAATAAAAATGGCCAATCAAAAAAGAAAAAAAGTTTTAATAATAAATAGTAATATAGTAAATAAACAAATAAATGAAAAAGTAGACTTAAAAATTCCAAGGCGTCATACGGCTAGGGTTCGATCCCGAGCGTCGCCTACTTATCTCCGACATTTTAGTCAGTGTTCTTGCACTTTAGAGGTCGCTGTTAAAAACTTGAACAACTTACACACCACGTGAATTTTTTAGATTGATTATTTGATTGATTTAATGGGGTTTTAGGTCCCAGTCAAGAATTTTTCACTTATATCGAGATGTCAGCAGCTATAGGTGAAGTGGCAAAAATTTTGACCTTTCCAGTGTGCAAGTAGGGGTTCTTTAACGTGCAACGCCTGCCGTGACATCGGGCATTTTTAAGGTCTGTTCCGATGGACTTCGTGACATTTATTTTTAAATGCCGAGTGCTTGACAAAAGATCAAGTACTGCTAATTTTCAAATTTTACAGGTTGAGAAATAAGTTGGAAGGTTAAGGGCCATCTCATAGTACAACATTACTGAATATGTGGGTACTTTAAGTCCCGTCTGCAAGATCCAGTAGTCATAGCTTTTGTCCTTTTACTCTTGTCATATCTGACTGTTTACTTGCTGTGTGTCGTGTTGCTGGTGGATTGTCTTGTGCCTTTTATTCTGTTATAAAATATGTTATTGGCCGTTTTGGGTAACACATGATATAGTGGTGACGCCCAGGTTACGTTTTATAATCAACCTACTTTATGCATTGATTTATCTAGCAGCCAATTGTTTCGCCATCATCATTGCTCTCATGTCTTTGTAACAACATCCAAATCTCATGGAAGGTGGCAGGAATTTAGGCATCATTGGATTACATTGAAAAAATTTAAATGGCATTTTGAATCTTCTGAATGACTCTACATCACACATCATGCAGCTAATCTTCTGAAGATCGGCTTCGTCACATAGCCTAAACTGAATTGTTGTCCTTAAAAGTCCTCCACCCATTCCGCCACCACGTCCACCACCACCACCACCACCGCCACCTCCCATCATATTCTGAAGCATCATCATTTTCATTGGATTTTGCATGCCACCACCAAAATACCACCACCGGCACCCATTCCGACTGTTTTGAAAAACATTAATTGTTCAAGCGGACTTTGAGGTGTTGTGGTTGGCGGCGGTGACGTTGTTGCTCCAAATGCAGATTGTGTTTTGGTAGCAGGTAGCTGTTGTTTTAGTTTTGCTAAAATATCAGCGGCAAATCCAGATGGGATGGCAGGCGAAGATTTTGTCGCTATCGCTGGTGATTGTCCAAATGCTGACATATCAGGCATTGTTGTCATTGAGGGCATACCCCCTCCCCCGGGTCCTGTGGATCCACCCCCACCAGCCATAGCTGACTGGAGAGCTGCTTGTAATTCTGGAGGAATTCCTGGAAATTGTGAATCTGAAGGAAAAAAAGATTAATTTTAATTACCAGAAATCTATAGGTTATTTTTTCTTGTCGAAATAAACGGAAAATATATTAAAACTTGAACTATTTTAGCTTTAAATAGATCAGTATATGTTAAAACAGATATCAAAAAATGAAAATCTTTAAAATTTTAAAACAGATTTAAAAAAAACTCATGCTTCTATTATTTATTTATTTATTTATTATTTATTTATTTGTTTATACCACCGCTACCCAGCTAGAACTTAAAATCACTTGAATTTTCAGAAACATTTGTATCAAACTATAATCAACCACCAATTTCAGAGAAATAAGCGGAATCCCTTCAATTTCGCGATGCGTTTGTAACAAACCAAACCGCACCATCCATTCCTTGGTAGTATTCGCAAATTCGTCAATCCAGGTGCATTTTGTAACGAACCATTTTCAAACAGTCCCCAGGTATTCATAAACATTTGTAACTGACTAAACGGTGCTAAATTTCCCCAGGTACCGTAAATCGGGAAATTTTGGCGTCGAGGTATTATGGTGGTTTTCTCTTAAAATGTGGTTGTTTAATTTTGGTGGATTAATTTTGGCATTTCAATGAATAAAGTGTTTTATTTTGGCACCTCACTGAGAAAGGTGTTTGACAGGCAGCGACTCTTAGCCCAACGAATTATGCGTAATGAAATAATTTGTAAACGGAATGAATTAGTTAGTCAACCGGGTTTCATAAAATAACGATATTCAGGATACAAATTGAAATAAATTGTAGTTTTACTACCCAATAGAGAACTAATGTTAAAACTGCTCACGTTCGAAATAATAATCAGGTTTTAGTTGCGAGAACTTGTCACAAAGATATCGCTTCCGGTAGGTAAGGCCCCGTCAATAGAGAGGTCCATTTCGGTTTTCTAGAGGAGGTCTAGACACTCCCGCAACCGATTCAAAATGAAGTGAAACACCGTAATTTTTGAGAATTAAAAAAATAAAAATAAAATCCCCCCCCCTTCCCATAATTTTGATCCAACCTGGATAAGAATCAACTAATTAAACTGAAAAGGTCTTATACAAGTTTAAGACAAACTATGTTACGGGATATCGGTTTTCAGTTACGTGTTACCAATTAATATTGACATTTCTTTTTTTTAGGATATTTTTTTTTTATGGCTTGTTTAATTTTGGCAGTTTTAAGTTGGGTGCCAAATTACCTGATGAATTTTGTAACAAACCAATTGTACCACCCATACCCAAGTAATACTCGAAAATCCGTCGATTTCCCGGTGAATTTTGTAACAAACCGATTATACAACCTATCCCAAGGTAGTACTCGAAAATCCGTCGATTTCCCGGTGAATTTTGTAGCAAACCGATTATATAACCCATCCCAAGGTAGTACTCGAAAATCCGTCGATTTCCCGGTGAATTTTGTAGCAAACCGATTATATAACCCATCCCAAGGTAGTACTCGAAAATCTGTCGATTTCCCGGTGAATTTTGATTCAAACCGATTATACAACCCATCCCAAGGTAGTACTCGAAAATCCGTCGATTTCCCGGTGAATTTTGTAACAAACCAATTATAACACCTATCTCCAAGTAGTTCCCGAAACCCCTTCAATTTCCAGGAACATTTCATAACAACCCAATTTGAAATTATACCACAAATCCAAGGATAGTAACAAAATTTCTTTTATTTTCCTGATACATTTGTAACAAACCAAACTTGTGCATCTTTTTTAAAATTTATAAATAAGTATGTACCTTCTCTTATTTTTTAAAATATTTTATTAAAATAATGGATTCAAAAACTGGACATGACACTTAAAATAATTTATGCAATTAAACATCCAAATATGGAAATATTTTGACAGTTAATAAAGTTATCTGTCTACCTAGTGTCAACACGACAGACAAAATAACCATTGTTTTTAAACATTGTCTTCCGACATTTGGAAACTAGGAAATGTTGTCTTAAAACTGGTATATACTCAAAAATGTACATCACCGGAACAACGTTTAAAAATACAGAAATGTACATTACCGGACCAACGTTTAAAAAACGAAACAACGTTTAAAAAATACAGAAATTACATCACCGGACGAACGTTTAAAAACCGAACCAAAGTTTAAAAAATATAGAAATATACATCACCGGACGAACGTTTAAAAACCGAACCAAAGTTTAAAAAAAAACAGAAATATACATTACCGAACAAAAGTTTAAAAAATACAGAAATGTACATCAACGGAACAACGTTTAAAAAAGACAGAAATATACATCACCGGAACAACGTTTAAAAAATACAGAATTTTACATCACTGGAACAACGTTTAAAAATACAGAAATGTACATCAACGGAACAACGTTTAAAAAATACAGAAATGTACATCAACGGAACAACATTTCAAAAATACAGAAATGTACATCAACGGTACAACGTTTTAAAAATATAACAAAGTACATCACCGGATAAATGTTTAAAAAACCGAACCAAAGTTTAAAAAATATAAAAATATACATCACCGGAACAACGTTTAAAAATACAGAAATGTACATCATCAGACAAACGGTTTAAAAATATTAAAATGTACATCACCGGATGAACGTTTAAAAACCGAAATAACGTTTAAAAATACAACCCTTCTTTATTGCAAAATAATTAATACCATTTTTTAAAATTATGTTTTCTTAAACTATGAGAAAAGAGTTGTATAAACAGTGGTAAATCCCGGCCATTAATTATTCTAAAAACAACAAATGTTTCTGTTGTAAAACAGTTAAGTGTTTTGCGGTAAATATCCGATGTCTTTATGGTTTATTGGTAATCCTTGCTTTTTAATTTTTATTAAGCATGAATGAAATAAGATTCAAATTAGCATTTTGTTCCGGCAAACGTTTTGGGTTTAGATATTTACTTAGGTAACTTGTATTGTATGCATACAAGCTTAAAAGTTGTTTAAAACGGTGGAAATCCTACGCAAGAGAATTCATTCCCTCATCAATGTTTTATGGCATAAAAAAAAAGAATTCGAATTGATCCCTCAGCAATGCTGCATGAAACAATAAAAGAATTCTAATGGATTCCCTCAGGAATGCTGTATGACACAAGAAAAGAAATCAAATTCATTTCCTAATTAATGTTGTAAAAATCAAATTCATTCCCTTATAAATATTGTATTTTCACAAAAAAAAAAAAAATAATAATAATAATAAAATAATAAAAACAAAATAAAATAAATAAAATCGAATTCATTTCCTTGTCAGTGTTGTATGGTACAATAAGAGAATTCGAATTTATTCCCACAGCAATACTGTATGACACAATAAAAGAATTGGAATTTATTCCCTCAGCAATGCCGTATGACATAAGAAAAGAAAATAATGATGTAGAAATCGAATTTATTCCCTTCTAAATATTGTATTCCACAAAAAAGAAATCGAATTCATTTCCTCTTCAGTGTTGTATGGCACAATAAAAGAATCCAATTTATTCCCTAACAATGCTGTATGACACAAGACAAAAATCGAATTAATCCCCTAATAATTGGTGTACAGCACGAGAAAAGAATCAGTGTTTTACAACACAAGAAACGAATTCGAATTCATGCCCTCATCAGTGTTGTACAGCACAAGAAAAGATTTGAATTCATGCCCTCATCAGTGTTGTACAGCACAAGAAAAGAATTCGAATTCATGCCCTCATCAGTGTTGTAAAGCACAAGAAAAGAAATTGAATTCATGCCCTCATCAGTGTTGTACAGCACAAGAAAAGAAATCGAATTCATGCCCTTATCAGTGTTGTAAAGCACAAGAAAAGAATTCGAATTCATGCCCTCATCAGTGTTGTATGGCACAAATTTTGAATTCCAGTCCTTTTTAGGATATAACGCTCGAATAGTAATAAGTTAAAAGAGATTAACATGTTCATTTTATTTAGCTTGCAATAAATTACTGTTGTTTTGTATTAGAGTACTTTTAATAACGTATTTTAAAAATTCCGTACATTTAGGTAAAATTTCAAATGTTTCTTAATTTCTCTCGTTTATTTTTTCTTTTCCGTTTTTCTTTTGATTTTCATTTTAAAAATAATACGTTTTTTGTCCTCTCAAATTTTCAGGCCATGGAATCACAAAATACATTTGATCGGAAACTGATCGAAACTCCCACTGCTTACTGGGAACTCTAAATGATGTTAAGTTATAAGTGTAACAACTGTTAAATCTGAGCTATGCAATATCGACGAGGGAATGAGCTCAGTTTCTTTTCTCAAAACTAAAAAAATGCTTTGGCAAATTATCGTGACAGTTTATACCTTACACCACTGATGACGAACTAGCATTTAAAAATATATTTATTTATCGTAAAAAAGCATAAAAAAATGAAAATAATAAAAAGATCCAAAAATTTCGAAAAATCAAATCTGAAAATTTGATTTTTTAAAAAAGACAGTTTTTTATGATTACTTACAAACACATCCTATTAGAATAGAGATTAATAATATCGTCTTCATCCTGTTTGATAATCCGAATGCGAAATTTATACAAGATTAGGGTGACTGCAACCTCTCGTGTTTGGAATACAGTGATGAAAGTTTTCAAACTTATACTTCTTATAGTCTAATTAAATTTGCAGATTATTGCGCAGCTTAGCGGAACGAAAATAATGACATTTTGACATAGAATAAAAATGATGACGTAAGCCGGAAATTAAAAAGATTTAGTTTCATCTACATGGGTGATAAACACGAATTTCTTAACTTTTAAAACCTATAATCTTGTAGCTGTCATATTGTTTAATTTCGTTTCACCTTCAAGCGACAGGCATTAATACATGTCTGATGCTGAGTGACAATTGTATTATCCAAGCCGGTAAACGTAAAAAGACCCGATTGTGAAAAACTATAAAGTTAAAATAATTAATCCCCGCCTGTCGCCAATACTGACAACCTCTGCTTAAAAATAAGCACTTATTTGTATAAATTAAGAAGAAATTGTATGCAGTGCAAAGTCAATTAAATAAAATAACAGAAAACCTTTTGTTTTAAATACAATTAGCCTGAATTTTTGAGTCATATTATCATTAGATATGCAAATTAAGAGCCGTTTCCAGTTTGTTGATGATAATTAGGAAGTTATCTTTAGTCTTTTAGCATCTGAAACTGCCAATCTTGACACAGAAACACAATCGTTAAAAAAAAATTATCCTTTTTTTGATTGATAGAAAGACAAACACACATAGTTAGTATGATAAACACGGACTCCCTCGCCCATTCCGTCACCCTTTTGGTATTTAATATGCCACTTGATTACTACAAACATCGAGAGGGAATGGCACCCGCTTCAAAATGCCTTTTATGCACTTTTGTCATTTTTCACGTTTGCGAAATTCATAGTTATATCTAGTGTTGGATTTTACGGTTTAAGTTTGTAATTATTTAAATATTTGGATCTATAGTCTGTATTTTCATTTTATGATAGAATAGAGTTTAGATGTAGTAATGTGCTCTTAACAACAAGAAGATTGTTGGAGTTTAACGTCTACATGTGGCCCCGGGCCAATGTGTGGTCAGGTGACTTTTGTTGTATTTGCTTCATGTCAGACATGGTAGAGGACGAAGCAGGTAGAGGTGATGTGGATGCCGAGCGGCCAGGGAAGCACTCGGCAAAAAACAGCCAAGGCATGAGAAAACCGGCGCGCCGTAGAGCACGCAAAGAAAGAATTATGCATTTTTAAATACATTTTAAATTTGGGTAGGGTTACCAAATTAGAAACTTTATAAAGGGGTGCCGAAAAATGATGTTGAATTTTTTAGGGAGAGAGGGGCCCTATGCCGGCGAAAACGCCTACTCTGTTTTCGAAAAACATAGGGGATCTTTATCGTGCCCCGTCAGGTGGCCGGGTACACGGGACCTATGGCTTAACGTCTAATCCGAGAGACGAATGTGTTCTTAAAAAACAATGATCCTAAAATAAGTTCGAATGTCGATGACCTTAAAAGGAGTTAAGTTTAGATATTTAAATTTAAGTTTACATGTATATACTAAATATATTTTTTTTGCATCAGTGAGTCACGTGATCAATACCTCATTTAGTTTGTGCGGAACCCTTACGCTTACGTATCTTATACTCGGAATTACTCTGAACTTTTGATAGTTCTATAGTTCTATATTTCCGCAAATAAAATCAATAAATTAACACGTGGTTAGGGGATGAACCCCAAAGAAGTACAAGCTGACAAGAATCTAGACAGCTAAGGTTCTACTGCCAAACTTCAGCCATTTTTGTCGCCAAATTATGGATTTGCCCCTTTAATGTATTTTATTTTTCAGCATAAAATAATTATAAGAAACTGAGACAAGTGATGTTTGCGAGTTTTTTTTTCGTTGTAGATATTGCTCGATATTTTTTACTATAATTTTATGTATGTAAGAGGTTATTGACCAAATAAAGACAAATATTGTTTTGTACTTCGTTCATTGCAAGTTTTTCTGCCTCCATGATTATTATATTCAGTTTATTGGGCAGAACGTTATTATTTACAGTTTATTGTCCGTTTTTACCATCTTTTCGTAAAAAAGTATTTATGGGAAAAAATAAAACTGTTTTCTTTGTCTTTCAAGGGAATCAATCATAGTACCTTTCCATCGACATTGATGAAATGTCATCAGATCATCTTTTTCTGTAGGATGTATTGAGTTCTTTGTGTCCGAAGACGCAGTATAACGTAGATAACCATGACGCAGAAATTATATGTGACTCGAACCATTGTATTACTGTCTGTCTGTATTTTTATAATATATTTATTTATATTTCCGATAAATAAAAATAAATAAATAAAAAGACACACAAGAAATGTGACTTCAAATTTAGACCAATAAAACAGAAAGTTGTGAATGAAATATAGAGAAGCTTTATCTACCTTTCCGGGCTCAGTTATAAGTGCATATATATATATATATATATATATATATATATATATATATATATATATATATATATATATATATATATATATATAGAGAGAGAGAGAGAGAGAGAGAGAGAGAGCTGAATAAATTATCATACACAACAAGTTAAAAAACGGAATGCTAAAGATGGTTTTGGACTGAAAAATTTAGCATTGTCATTGAGATAGACGGAAAAAACAAAGTTCCGTATGGATTAAGTGATCCAATGCCGACTTCGTACTCTGGCTTGACGGCTGCTGCTATTGAAGAAGAAGAAGAAGAAATAGCAGTAGAAGAAGAAGAAGAAGAACAAGAAGAAGAAGAACAACAACAACAAGAAAAGAAAGATGACGATGAAATCGATGATGACGACGACAACGATGACAATAATGATGATGATGATGTTTCAGTTTTTCATTGCATATATTGAGATATTTTTGTTTGAGATCCCGTTATCCCAAATTTTTCGGAGATTTGTAATCTGTGGTTTTAAGGCATGTATTTCTTTAACATACCTGTTATTTGTTCTTTTGCGTTGCATAATCTTTCAACAATCATAAAGATTGCTTTGTTCTATTTTAAACATGTAGATTTCGCAACAAAAACCTTTTGTATTAATTTTTAAGGCAATAGGTCATTTTTATTTTAAACATGTTGTTGCTTGGTAACAGTCATGCGTGACCGTGATACTGTATGAGTATGGAAAGCCATAGCTGTCTTTTATGGTACAAAAATGAATTCATTTTATCATAATATTATTTGCTGCCATCGTTACATGGTTTGGTTTTACCATTATAGTTTTTAATTTTACCATTATATGCTTTGGTTTTACCATTATATGATTTGGTTTTATCATTTATTTATATTATATGGTTTTACCATTATATTATTGGTTTTATCATTATATGATTTGGTTTAACCATTATCCGATTTGGTTTCATCATTATATGATTTGGTTTTATCTATACATGTGTATATGATATGGTTTTATCATTATATGATTTGGTTTTGTCATTATATGATTTGGTTTTATCATTTATTTATATGATTTGGTTTTACCATTACATGATTTGGTTTTACCATTATATGATTTGGTTTTATAATTATATGATGTGGTTTTACCATTATATGATTTGGTTTTATCAATACATGTGTATATGATATGGTTTTATCATTATATGATTTGGTTTTATCATTTATTTATATGATTTGGTTTTACCATTATATGATATGGTTTTATCATTATATGATTTGATTTTATCATTATATGATGTGGTTTTACCATTATATGATTTGGTTTTATCATTATATGATTTGGTTTTATCATTATATGAATTTGTTTTATCTGATTTGGTTTTATCATTATATGATTTGGTTTTATCATTATATGATTTGGTTTTATCATTATATGATTTGGTTTTATCATTATATGATTTTGTTTTACCATTATAAGATTTGGTTTTATCATTATATGATTTGGTTTTACCATTATATGATTTGGTTTTATCATTATATGATTTGGTTTTATCTGATTTGGTTTTATCATTATATAATTTGGTTTTATCATTATATGATTTGGTTTTATCATTATATGATTTGGTTTTACCATTATATGATTTGGTTTTATCATTTATTTATATGATTTGGTTTTACCATTATATGATATGGTTTTATCATTATATGATTTGATTTTATCATTATATGATGTGGTTTTACCATTATATGATTTGGTTTTATCATTATATGATTTGGTTTTATCATTATATGAATTTGTTTTATCTGATTTGGTTTTATCATTATATGATTTGGTTTTATCATTATATGATTTGGTTTTATCATTGTATGATTTGGTTTTATCATTATATGATTTTGTTTTACCATTATAAGATTTGGTTTTATCATTATATGATTTGGTTTTACCATTATATGATTTGGTTTTATCATTATATGATTTGGTTTTATCTGATTTGGTTTTATCATTATATAATTTGGTTTTATCATTATATGATTTGGTTTTATCATTATATGATTTGGTTTTACCATTATATGATTTGGTTTTATCATTATATGATTTGGTTTTACCATTATATGATTTGGTTTTATCATTATATGATTTGGTTTTATCTGATTTGGTTTTATCATTATATGATTTGGTTTTATCATTATATGATTTGGTTTTATCATTATATGATTTGATGATTTGGTTTTATCATTATATGATTTCGTTTTACCATTATATGATTTGGTTTTATCTGATTTGGTTTTATCATTATATGATTGGTTTTATCATTATATGATTTGGTTTTATCATTATATGATGTGGTTTTATCATTTACTTATATGATTTGGCTTTATCAATAAATGTTTTGGTTTTACCATTGTATGGATATAAAACCAAATAATATAATGATGAAGTGAAGACATATGATTGCGAAACTCAATCAACAGACCAAATATTATTAATTAGCAATATGTGTAATTGATACAATACGTACAAATCTGCCTCGCTAATACATTCACAAAACTGGACCAATATGAGATAAAGTGGCCCAATATTAAGAAAACTGGGTCGAAATGAAAAAAACAACTGAGCCAATATGGTCGACCACATAGCGCTTCACATAATCCGAAAGGGGTAAGTGCAAATTAAAACCCTTTTTTCAATGCAAAATATGCTTATTTTATGTGGAAAAGTTGCGTTTGCTTAAATAAATTATTATCAATAAAAATATCCAACAAAATATACAAAAAATCTACACATTTTTAATTCAGTTGTCTCTCATGTCTTGTAAGCGCTTCTTAACAAACAAACAGAAAACAACTAGGATTATATGCAACGAATTTCAGACAAACATGTTTGTTTTGGAGAAGGCATGCTCGATGTTTTGTCGCATGACCCAAGTCAATATGAAATCATGACAGAAATTGAAGACTTAGAAAACATTTTCTTGGATATCGGCACCGATATCAATCAACACTTGCCACAAAATAGCTGATTTGTTGATGTAACAATCGGCGATACTTACAAATTTGTTTTTTGTATTTTTTTTAATGTTTGAAATGTTAATTAATAAAATATGACACACCTTGGCCAAATAACTGATTAATGATAGAATAATATAATGGTAAAACCATATGATATAAATTAAATTTTAAAAATAAAAAAAATAATGGTAAAACCAAAACATAAACGATAAAAACAAATAATATCATGATAAAATGAATTCATATAACATTTTTATACCATATAAGACAGCTATGGCGTTCCATATAAAGGGAAGCTGTGCGAGATTATTATGACTCATCTCTTTTGTAGACAAATACCAACAACAAGTGTTTGTGTACGTGCATTTTATAATGTGACTTAAAAATTACAAAAAGGAAACAAATATGACATATGGACATTTACAGCATTAACGTTTCCCTACCAACCTACCATGACAACCGTTAGCTACATGCCTAGTAACCGCCGATTGCAATTGTTATGGCTTTCAAAGGATCATTTGTCGTTTAAAAATAACTTGATTTACTTATATTTGTAAACAAAATAAATACAAACCGCAAGAACGTGAATGTGTAAGTAGACGCACATAAAATAGGCAGAAATAAGTATTTAAAAAAAAAATTCGCCATGAGGTAAATAACTGTTATTCGGCGACCCATATACATCCAGCTGTCGGTCACATTCAGCCTGTGATTGCCTACTGATTATTTCTTCAACAGTTTTCCTTCTCAGTAGTTTTTTACGATAAGGTTAAGAAAAGTTTTAAACTGTATACTATTTTAGTACATTATCAAATATACAAATTCAACTTAAGTGATAGGAGCGTCTAGTTAATTGTGGAGGATACTTTGTGCCATGTTGAATTTCTTGACAAATGAACATCTTCAATCAAACATGAACTTTTGTTTTTCGGTATGTTCATTTTAGCTCAATTCCAGAACTCACGCTTTTTTATTTGCAAGGTAGAAAAAATGAAAATATTCTTATATGAGTTTATGAAGTAAATATTCAATCTTGTATCGCTGGTTTTATTGGCGATGTAGCTAGTCTGATTGACCAATCGGATTCTCCAACGTACATGTACCTGTGATCAATGCACGTGAGTTTTTGCGTAACATTTTGGAACTTCAACGTCGAAGATTTCCAATATCCATTATGGTGTATTTCAGAAAGCATTTACGTTGAATGTCTATCTGAATTATTAAATTTGCAAGGGCATTCGGATATCACATGGTACACATTGAACTACGTTCGGTCAAAAAGATCAGGGGTTCTCGTTGATATAAGGCGCGCGCCTCTAACCGCCAAGGTTAGAATCCTGCCTGTCCGATGAAAGAATGTTTCCGAAGGTCGGAGTTTTTCTCCGATACTTCGGTTTCCTCAACCATCCCAGAACTGACAACTGACTGTCTCGTTTTAAGTGAAATAATCTTGACCAGAGGTGTTCAACACTACCTCCACTAAACTTGTTCAACACTATTTGGATTAACAAATGTCTTTAACAGCTCTACTGGGAGTCAATTGTGACGATCTTGTCCACATCCAGTGCACAAAAACCTAAGTCAGCTATGACCTCAAGACAAAAAATCACGTGACGTCTTATTTAAAGTTCGGAATTGTGTGTACTTTATGTAATTAATATTTTTAATTTAAGTAATCAATTATGAAATCTGACCGTCATCAAAATGTTAAAAACCGAATATAAAACGTCAGTAAAGTCAACGGTGGAAACCATCGGCAAAAAATACACATGTACTTTAAATAAATAATTTGCATAAAAATTAATCAAATATGAAAACCAGGTAACTGGAATTTTTAAAACTAAATCAAAAAACTTTCTTCAGACCAACGATAGAACCGATATACTTAAACTAAACTAAACTAAACAAATAAATAAATAAATAAATGATTGAATAAATAAATAAATTTAACAACTTTCAAAGATTGCTACATGAAATATAGTTTTGTGCGATATCTTGTTTGTTATGAAACCAAACATTCTAACAATGGAATAAAAAAAAACTATGAATGAAATTTACAAACTTGATGTTTTGTAGGTGCCAAGTATTAAAAAATTGTAGTCATGTGCATATTAACTCTTCTTAACATGTGTATCCGTTATATCGTCACAGCTAACCAGACAAATTAATCTTCACTAAAAAAGATATATTTGATGCGAGTTTAAACAAATAGGAACCCTTCAAAGGTGACTGATGTTACGTTGTTTATTTTCAGTTTTTTTAATGAGGCCGGTGTATGCCTATTAATATTATTTAGACCACTGGGACAAGGAAGAAAGTATTTTAAAACTGAAAACACTTGCTTAGCAAACGCCGATGAAAAAACATGACAAGTGAAAGAAAGGACCAAACATGAAATACAAACTCATTTTGGGGGCATTGATTATGAAACTCAGCTTTTTGACAAACATAGGAGTAAGTGTCCTTTCTTGCGATTATTCTACAACAAAACCAAACCATTTCATATTTACAGTTCCATATATGGATTACACGTTCAAAAATGAAAGCAATCTTTTTTAAATAAACATTTCATTACACCGTTGGTTTTTGGTTAATAATTGATGGAACCCCCCCCCCTTTATTTTTGGTAATTGGTGAATGTTGCTCAATGTTTCGTTCAAGATTGAAACCGTGAAAAATATCCAAATTTTACTCTCCTCTTAAAATGAAATTACTACTTAAAAAAACTTCAAAATTAAGTCGCTTCAATATGTCTATTACTCGTTTTATAAATGAATGGGTGATTTGGGGTAAACAAAAAAAGTTATTGTTATTTTTGTTTGTTTCATGTTCTTCATTTCCTCGGCTACTGACAACACTTTTTTATGAATCACCATTCCTAAGTACCTCTAAGTACTTGTACTACACTAAGCACATCGATTGAGTCTATATGTGCGTAAAAACAAACAAACAAACAAATAAATAAATAAATAAATAAATAAATAAATAAATAAATAAATAAATAAATAAATAAATAAATAAATAAATGAATGAATGAATAAATAAATAAATAAATAGATAAATAAATTTGATAGATAGATAGTGTGTGTGTGTGTGTGTGTGTGTGTGTGTGTGTGTGTGTGATAAGTAGCTGTTATATTCTGTTAACTTAAACGTACTTTGGGTTATATTCTGTTAACTTAAACGTACTTTGGCTATCTTTTAAAAACTACGAATTACCAATTTAGACGAAACTAATTATAGATGTTATATACTTAAAGTTATGTTTAAAATGACACCACAATTTTCTGTATGTCCTTACAACTACTAAAATAAATCTGTAGGTTTTACGCTTAAGAAAAAATTTGAGTTAAAAAATGATTGTAAAACTTGAGCCTGATAATTAACTTAAATTTAGCAACTAGAAGTTTAAACTAGAAACAGTTTTTAAGGGGAGATAACTCAAAAACAACGAGATACCTCCAATTGTTTAAATAAATTGCAAGTAAATTACATGACATTTATATATCAACAATCGGACAAAATAGATAAATAAATAAACAAATAAAGTTTGATAGGTGAATATTTGCTTTTTATGTGGTGTTTTTAGATTTAATTACAATTTTTTTGTAAAATAAACACGGCGTATATCTCATGATTCAGACAGTTTAAAAAAACCTACTGCAACGACTTTATTAATATGCAAACCAGAGTGTCAACAGGATAACTTAAAATTCATCATATTTGAAGAGAAATTTTATTTACATCATGAAAAGCTCATAAAAGAGTTTGACCTATGACCTCGTGTTAGGTCTGTCATTTTCAAGATGGATGCTCCCGTCATTTTTAATCTTGATGGTTTAATAATATATATTTCTTATTTATTTTTATGTTTTGTTTAGCTGACTTTTATTTGTTGTAATTTTTCTTAGAAGTAAGTCCAGAGATTCATTATGTAAATTTATGGTAAACATAACGTAGGGATCGTCAATGATAAGTTCTAATACGCTATACTTTTTACAATATCTGATGCACATTTCATGAGTTTTTTTTAAAAAATCAAAAAAAACTTTTTATTTATTTATTTATTTATTTATTTATTTATTTATTTATTTATTCATTCATTCATTCATTCATTCATTCATTCATTATTTATTTATTTATTTATTTATTTATTTATTTATTTATTTATTTATTTATTTTATGCACAGAAACATTGAAGTTGCTAATCACCTTATGCATCCGATTTTGGAAGAAACAATTAACAATTGAACTGTTTTAAAATGGTGTTTATTGTCAGTATGAAGACAACAACTTTGCAAGCAAACGGAATAACGCGCGTTAGCACCATTTTAAAACAGTTCAATTGTTATATTTTCGTTTAATATTTAAAAAAAAAAAAAAATTATTCATTTATTTTACGAAAAAAATTCCAATCTATAACACATGCACATCGGGGGAGTCCAGTAGACGCAACAACTAAATTTCAGACCGAGAACGACATATCATTAATCCGCAATATTTTTAATGAGGTAAACAACGGGGAGTTTTGGTTTGAAAAATTATAGTGTTATCGGGTATTTTGATGGCATTTTCTCGATTTTTCATTTACATAATGATTTTTTTTAGAATATTGGATATAAATAATATATATAAAAATTGAATATCAACGATAAATGTGTTGTTATTTGTGGACTATATTTCAGTCGAAAATCAGGTGCACCTGTGTGGCCTCATTTCAATTTGCAAAGAAGTTTTGAGTAAAAGATTGCTGGCTAAATGTCGGAAGTGAAATTTGTGAATCTGAAACGGGAAGGGGGGAACTGTAGCTGAGGGATAATTTTCAATGGCCAAGCATGTGGGTTTCGAATCTGTGATATGTCAGTAGACAGGGATTTACCGAGAGATTTTTTCTGGAATGTCGACATTGTTAGGTTTCAGAGATTCCCTCTAACATAATGTGCCAAGCTTCATACTCGGTATCATTCAAATGTAGACGGCAAAGCAGTGAGAAGTAAATTTATTCTTAAACCCCTGGTGTGGTGCAAATCTCTCAAAGTTTAAAAATTATCGTTTTAAGGTTAGCAAGGAGTTGTGTAGTACTTAAACCATGTATTGTACTTTTGAGGAGTTCCTATTGTATCCCTTGTAAATTGATTAAAAGCATATAGATGATTTTTCAGTTTTTCCGATCAACAAACACAGCATGTGAAACGGACAATTTTCACTGGATGTGGCATACATGCGTGAATCTAATTCCAATTGAAATTTACATCACTTGAAATTTACATCCCGCAAGACACAAAATTGATTGACAAGTTGTAACATTACACATTGTCTCAAAATAATAGGGTATATAGCAGCTTTGTCAAGGTAGGAAGAATTTTTTAAAGATCCGATTGTTCAAAAAAATTTTGTGGTTTGATGGTTTCGACTGATCTGTTGTTGTCTGTTCTTTCAACAGGCCATCAAAAACACCACTCTGTCTCTCACAATGTCAATATTACGGTGAATATCAGCCAGGTGCCTATATTTGTTATCAAAATATTATTTTATTAATTTTTTAAAATTTTATTTTGTAAAATCTCGTAAATGTGTTTTTCAGTTTCGTCTTGAATGTAAACAAATGTGACGTGACAGTCATGTTTGTTAACCTACGATAATGTAGTTCCGGATTGTGTATTGCATTTTATATGTATTCATACACGGAGTGACAAAATTTTTTGGTATCCATTGTCAGTAATAATTACAACGTCTCTCAAGCTTGCAGCTATGGGAATTTCACAAGGCAAATGAAAATATTGCATTATATAAGCTTTTTCATTGCGGTCGACTGTTGTAGCTCCCATAATAGAGACAGCTAGAGCTGAATTTCTAAGGTTTAAGCCACACGGATATTGCAGGGGCTCATAAAAGTTTTATATTCCCGGAAAAACAAAGTTCGTAGAAATCAACCTCCCCCCACCGTCGGTCTACCTATTTTTTTATCTGTACGATCGTTCCTCCCAAAATTGTGTACGCCCCACATCATTTATGGATATAGGTGGATTTTAATCAAACTTGGAGTAATGTTTTCTAATTTGAAACTATATGCCTGTCGCATACCAAATTTTAGGTATGTGGGTCAAGGTCGCGACTACAAATCTTTATTTTTTCCGATGTTGGGGACGAGGATTATTTATTTCTTAAGGGACCTACGAAGTTAAGACAAAGTTCTTTGTATTGTGCGTGATGGACAAGTTTTGCGACATAGCTTTTGATAGACATCTGTCGGTAAATTAAATAATGCAACAGTGCCATAAAGTGGTCTTAGTCATAATTATTACACATACAAATTCCTAGAATAGTATTATCAACAAAAACGTTAAAATATGGCGTCATTGTCTTACGGTTTGCTGTTTTTTTTAATTAGGTTCATTAACAACTGTTGGTGCATGTTTATTGTCAAAGAATGTGCGACATCACAAAAATAGAACAACAATAAAGGCATTATTAATTGTAGATAAATTTTTTGTTCTTTAACGCTCCTAAAATGTTTTAGTTTTAAACAGATCTTAAATGTCCATATCCTATTTACTCATCAATGCATTGTCCTGTCATAAAATACATGTAATACATGTTATGAAAATTATTTGCATCAATCCTCATATACAGTACAGGCCTGTCGAAAGTTTAACACTGAGCAGACGAAAAGGAGCCGAGACTCGGCTGCCGAGGGGCCGAGCTGTGGACAGCTAGTGGCCGAAAAGTTGTCAACTCTCGGCCCCTCGGCAACTGGAACTGTCCACAGCTCGGCCACTCGGTAGCCGAGTCTCGGCAACTCATTCGGCTCCTCGGCTCTTTGAACTGTTCACGACTCGGCAGTTCATTCGGCCTCTCAGTAGCCGAGTCTCGGCCACTAGCAAACGAGTGGTATAACAATAAACATCTGAGAGATTAATGTTTAACTGTATATATAAAAATAATAAAATATAACAATCAGTAATGATAAAGACTTTAAAAAATAACAATAATAAATTTAAAAATAATAAAATAAAATAAAATAAAATAAAATAAAATAAAATAAAATAAAATAAAATAAAATAAAATAAAATAAAATAAAATAAAATAAATAAATAAAACCATTAAATAAACGGATGGTGGAAAAGATACATATGTGATTTTTTTAGCAATTTACTTCTGAGAGAGATTAATTGTATATATAATAATAATTACAAAATATATCATTCGTTAATGATTAGGAATATATGTGCAAATTAAATAAATTAAATAATAATAATAATAAATTTAAAAACAATGATAAATAAATAAATAAATAAATAAAAACGATAATAATAAATAAATAAATACAATTAAATATATGAAGACGCAAAAAATAGATATGTGATTTTTTTCCCAGAATTGCATAAATCTTTTATATTCCATTATATTCATTAAATGTACCTATACAAGTAAACATCAGGTGTCATAATCCTAATCTGTTAATCCCCTGTCATCAACAAATACCTGGCTTCAATACACGAAGTTCAAAACCTTCTCAGTACCATGATAAAAGAATGTCGAACAAACGGAGTTTTATTTAGACACATTGTCTCCGAGATCGGCTAGACTCCAACACCTGTCATCAAACTTTTGATTTAGAAGAAAGTCGTCTAAAACGCTGCAGAAACTTGTTCACTGACACTGTTGATATATAAATATTATCTTCTCTACTTATTTCCCTACTGATCTCTCTTCAACTTACTCCAGAGTAAGATAATCTCACAATTTTCTCTCTAAAATATTGCGATATACGCGTAACTGCAGGCATGTTTAATCAACTGACGTTTTCTAGATGACGATCGAGGGGTCGAGTGGCCAAAAAAGTGCCGAGGAGCCGAGCGGCCGAAAAGGTGTCGAGCAACCGAAAAAGTGCCGAGCAGTCAAAAAGTGGCCGAAAAACAGCCGAGCGATGGACAGTAGCTGCCGAAAAGGTGCCGAGCTGTTGATTACTATTGGCCGAGACATAACTGCCGAGGGGCCGAGACGAGCTGCCGAGTCGGCACTAATTCGGCACTAAAGTGTTTAACTTTCGACAGGCCTGTACTGTATCTTACATATTTTGCACATCACCGACCCCCAAACACACGCATTCACACGCACGTGCACGCACACGCACAAGCACGCACTCAAAGCCTAACATAAAATTTGAACATGGACCAATATGTTAGTGTTTGGTTTTGATAAAACACTAAAAACCCGTTGATCAATTAATTAAGAAATGACATTTTTTTTGTCAGTGTTCGTGCGTTATGAACGACAGTGGGCTGTCGCAAATTGCATGAACGGCGAAGCCGTTCATATAAAATTTGCGACAGTCCACTGTCGTTCATAACGCACGAACGCTGACAAATAAAATGCCATTTCTTATATTTACAATTTCTTTAACCATTTCAGTTCAATTTCAGATGATATATCCTAAAAATTACCTTTTTAATATATCAGTTTACTGCCAACCTCCACATCGTCAAAAGGGAATATTCTAACGGCCTTCAATGATAAGCCTTCATGACGTCAGAAAGTTCAGAAAGGTCCCCAGCGTTCATAGTATACGTCCACAAAGAAGAGTAATTATAACAGAGTCATAGAAAGAAAGATAATAGCATGTGTTTATATAATGTAATAAGTTGAAAAAAGTTTGTTAGTCGGCTGAATGTTGTTTTATTTTACATCTGAAAATTATCCGTTATTTGTGACGAAACAGATTCTTATTTACCTCAGTAATTCAACGTAAGTAAAGTTTTTATCGTGGAACCAAATATTATATTTTTCATAAGAGGCATAGTTAAGAAAAAAATTATCGCTAATATATTTTATCCATAGGAAAACTTGATGCAACTGTAAGGCCTTTCAAATTTAAAAAAATGTAATTACGTACGCTGTTCAGAAAAGAGAGGTAATATTTATTCTTGTTTTTTGTAAACTAGTTGATACTATAAATTGCATATATTATGAACAGATATCGAAAGTTTTATGGCCGCCTGCGGGATGAACAATTCCAATCAAATCAGAAAGTTTAAAAGTCATGACATATTATCATAATCTTAATTTTTTCAAACATAAATTTTAAAATCTCGATTCATTTCCACCATTTGTTTCGTTGGTGGTGGCATACTTCAATCCTTTGGCACGAATGTGAAAGCATACTTCAAACAAAAGATTTACTTTGATTATTTTTCTGTAAATTTTAAAATGACATTGTTTTGTAATGAACTTTTAATAAATGTCATATATTTAACATCATTTTAAACCAGCAAACGTAACATTAAAGCATTTATAACTTAAGAAAACAGTTATTGTCGAATTTTCTTTGAATCTTGTCCTGTTTACAAAGCTTTTCAAAACCAGGGGCGTAGCTTACTACGATGCAACCGAGACAACTGCCTCAGGAAAAAACGAATCGTATTATTTTTTAAAAAATTGTTTATTGACTTTCGCTTTTATAGTGACGGCAGACATCTTGGATTTAGGACAGACATGTCGGTTACAATTTTTAATCTAAATATATAATTGTTTTGTCCTTTGTAGTATAAATAATAATAATAACAACAACACTAATAATAATAATAATAAGTATTTTAATAATAGTGTCACAAATTAATACACATCTTATAAGCACATACATAAAACAAAGTTTTCGTAATAAAAGTACTAGTATTAATGCCTTATGAGACACTTTCATATTTAGTACATATTAAAACAATTAATTCATGATGCATAATAAAAAAATAACATTAAAAAGTATAGTACATTTTAAAAAAGTATTTACTTTTTGAAAAAACATCATCAAAGTTCAAATTTAAAAGACTGATATCTAAAAACAAGTAAAATTAAGATGTTACATAAAATCACGCCTTTTGTACATAGCCTGGACTGTGGTTAAAATACGAAATGCAGACTCAGCTTGATTATTCAAACGGTCTTAGCAACTATCAATCAGGTTCAGTTGTCGCCAGAATGCACCATTTAACACCATTTTTTTCCTATTTTTTCCGGGGAAGCATGTCTCTGAGCCCCTAGATTTGAAGCGCCTTCGGTTCTTTTATATTTTGCCAAGGTTATGGTTAGAATCTTTATTTTTCTTACCAAGCAATATGAACTTTCTTTGTATAAATTCTAATACCAAGTATGCTCAACCTCGTTATATTCCTTTTGATAACTTCACCACAATGCTACAGTTTTTAAGCCTCAAATTTTATTTTTTTCTATGTTTTTCTTTATATCTAAAGTTTCCTTCAAAAAAAAATTATAATAATAATAATGATAATAACAATAATAATTAAAGGAAGAGTGGCGTTGAATCGAAGAAAATAAGAAAAACGTGCTACACATAAAGCTTTATGTTACTAACAAGAAGTAGTTGTTGTCGTTGTAATGTCGTTTAACATCACATCAGCAATTTTTTTTAGCTTTTTACGACGAGAGCAAGACCATTAATTTATATATGGATTAAGTTGATAAGAGTGTTAGCTTTATATGTGTGGGAAGCCAGGGTATGGACCCCGGTCGAGTCTAACCAAGACTTGTGAGAGGTTGGGTATGAACCCCGGTCGAGTCTGACCAAAACTTGTATTTTGGTAGTGACTGTTCTTGATCAAACACTCGGCATTTAGAAATGAAAATCACGATGCCTTTCGGAGGAAGGGCACTAAAAACTGACGCCCGTGTCACAACAGGACAGGTGAGACACGATAAATGACCTTCCCTGCACATTGCCCAAAGGTCAAAATTCCTGCCACTTCACTTTAGTTGGTGACGTCTCGATATAGGTGAAACATTCTTGTCTGGGACGTAAAATCCAAATAAATCAAATATATTATTCGGACATGGATTGAATAATAACAAAATGTGATGTAAAGAGATAAGTCACAGACCAAAAAAAATAAATAAAATTAATAAATAAATAAATAAATAAATAAAATATAATCTGACGTCAATTTATTCATATGTTAAAAAGCCTCATAAATTTTATTTTTATGTTAAACCGACGCTAATTTGACAGGAATTTCAAAGTAACCGTGCGAGACTTGACATATATAAGAGTTCAAGCGCTACAAATTGGAACAATAAATCGGCTTCAGTTGGAGAAAAAAAGTTCTTAATTGAATATAAAACCTGACATGATTTTCAATCAAAATTTAAAGCCTCATACATTGTGCTTTAATTAACTCTTTGTAGATAGTTTTTAATATTTTTATAATTAAAGTCAGGATTGGTGTCATACTAAATATAAAAAATTCCTGCAATAAAAATTTTTGGAATAAATTATCGTCCTTTTTTTCTTAACGATTTTTTTTTCATATTAATGAATTGTATTTCAGCACGTTTATTACCTTAATGGGTAAAAAGTGATAGATTTATTTTTCAACATCTTGAAATTGTCACCAAATGAAATGCTTAAGAAATATTTTAGATTCTTAGAGACGTGACTGTTACACAATAAAAGTGCATAGAGAGTTAAGTTGAGTAATGGTGTTTAACGTTCCATTCAAATATATTTCACTTATATCGAGCCAGCTATAGGCGAAAGTGCAGAAATTCTGCCTGTGCGTTGCGCTGATGGCATTATCCAGCAGGGTTTTTTACGCCTGCCGTGACACGAGAGTTCGTTTATTCTAAGTTCCTATCCATCCGAAAGAACCGTGAGTTACATTTTGTAATGCCGAGTGCTTGGCAATACAACAGTCACTACCCACTTTCAAGTCTTGGGTCAGACCCGGTAAGGGTTCGAACCTAAAACATCCCACTTTCGGAGCGAGAACTCTACCAACTGAGCTACCGCAGTGGTAAAAATGGATAGAGTTTTCCGGAATTCATTATAACCTTCTCTGAAGTACCAGTTAACTATTCATTATCTTTCAAAAATGGAGGATACATGCTTTTGTGATTATTTTTATAAAAGTAAAAAAAATATTTCAATTATCCAGATATCGACTTATCATTTTTTTTTTTTAATTTTAACTTTTAATTATTCAAATATAAACTTTCGTGTTTTTTAATATAATCGAGTTAATTTGCACGTCCACAAAAAGTTTTAGTGATTTTATCACTGTTATTGTAAGCATATAGCTTTTTTTATCAAAAGTACACCGACTTTAAAAAGCCCAATTTTTAGTTCATCTGACTATAGGTAACGTGAGCTTTTGGCCTAGTACAGCGTGTGTTTGTGCGTGCGTGCGTACTTCGTTAAAACCTATCTTTGACTTCTCAGAAACTGTTGGTCAGAAGCATGTTAAAGCCAGTGCTGTAACTCATAGTTGTATATGGCGTTGTCATGGCTACCAAATTGCACCAGAAACAAAATATGAATTAAATCTTTATCTGTAGCTACTAGTGGAGTGCAGCTATACTTAAATAAGTAAGATTTCGGTTGATGGTTATTTTTAAAAAACATTTGGATATAAACAGCACTACAATTTTTCTAGCAACTTTGTGGTATACTATACGACGAAAGGGGGACAACTGTGGGTATACGTTGGTCATTTTGCAGCAAGATGATTGGTTGGTTGATTAATATTTTCAACGTCATTTCATTGGTAGGTTGCTTTGCATGTGGGAAGTCGGGTTCGAAGCCCGGTCGGGTCTGACCAAGATTTAAAAATTGGTAGTGACTGTTCTTTCGCCAAACACTCTGCATTAAGAAATGAAAGTCACGGGGTCCTTCAGAGGAGATATTAAAAACCCATGCCCAGTGTCACGGCAGGCGTGGCACGTTGGAGAAACCTCCTTGCACATTGCTCTAAGCGCACTGCAAAGGTTAAAATTTCTGCTACTTCACCCATAGGTGATGGCGTCTCGATATAAGTGAAATATATTTGACTGGGACGTTAAACCACATTAAAACAATCAATTAATTTCATTCTATCATTAATCTCGAGTGTTTAATTTTAAAATAAGTTTAGTTGTGCGTGAGTGTTTTGTTTTGTTTTTTTTTTTTGTTTTTTTTTTTTTTTTTTTTTTTTTTTTTTTTCACTTATTTTGACCTTTAGAGTACAAGTGCACTCGCCTGAAGACAGTCTTAGTACTTTGATTTTTGTTTTTATTGGAAGCCTCCTATGCACACTCAGTTCCAATGCAGATTTAGGCTAACGTGAGCAATGTTTGTGTTTTACATATATCACTTTTATGTTTTCACATTTAACGTTAATCGTCATTTTTTACATTTAGCGTCAAATGCTTTTTCATTTGATGTCAAGTTTTTATATTTCTAGCATTTTTTTAAAATTAAGTGTAAAATTGTTTTTACATTTAATGTCAAATTTGATCTTTTTACATATAACATGATTTTTACATTTGACGATCTTACACTCGCCTGCACTCGTGTTGAGTCAACCAGTTGTGGCCTCCTGCAAGAAAAAAAAACCGTTCTCAAATGCCAAAAGAGGACGAGTTGCTTAACAAATTAAAAAAAGATGTCATGTCTATGTAGGATGGATTTTCCTCAGTTTCACAATCATTCACTCAACTGAGTGTACACCCAACTCAAATATTCCCATTTTACTCTCATCCGTATTTAGAAAATTTTAAGTTTTTTGAGGCCATGTTTGATTTTGTTCACCAAATCTAAACCAAACAATTTAAATATAACATTAGATATTCAATTTAACCCTGTGATATCTTTAAAATTGACATTGAAATATTCCTGAATTTGAGTTGGTGTACACTCAACCGAGTGAATGATTGTGAAACTGGGTCCAAGAGAAAATTTCAGCGGTATAAAGCCATTTTTAAGTAAAACTAAACACTCATTTCTTGTATTATCATTGGAACAAAACTGCAGAAAAACAACAACAACAACAACAACAACAACAACAACAACAATAATAATAATAATAATAATAATAATAATAATAATAATAATAATAATATTAACAAGCATTCTGAGAGTATTGCAAAACAATACATAGTCCCCTACCGGTCGCATATTTCACTAATCCCAAAGTTTTAGGTAAAATTATATGGTACAAAGATTTATAGTTATAAGTTATATATGTTGTTCAAGATACCAGATGGAAACGAAACATATACTTGATCTGTAACTCATCATGGTAGAGTCACATACGAAACATTAGTTCCATTTCTACAAGCGTGTAGAAAAAAAGTGCGGAAAACTAAAATTTCTGTGAATTTTCAAAGATCAAAGGGCCATAACTCTGGTAAAAAATAGCAGATCGAAACGAAACATAAACTTGATCTGTAACTCACCATGGTAGACTCATATACCAAAAATAAGTTTATTATCTTGAACCAATTTGAAAAAAGACAGGAAAACTGATATTTCAGTGAATTTTCAAAGTTCAAAGGGCCATAACTCCCGTAAAAATTTGCAGACAAGAATGAAACGATAACTTGATCTGCAACTCATTATGGTAGAGTCACATACCAAACATTAGTTCCATTACTGCAAGCGTGTAGAAAAAATGTGCGGAAAACTGAAATTTCATTAATTTTCAAAGTTCAAAGGGCCATAACTCCCATAAAAATAAGCAGATGGAAACGAAACATAAACTTGATCTGTAACTCATCATGGTAGAGTCACATACAAAACATTAGTTCCCTTTCTGCAAGCGTGTAGAAAAAAGTGCGGAAAACTACAATTTCTGTGAATTTTCAAAGATCAAAGGGCCATAACTCCGGTAAAAATTAGCAGATGGAAACGAAACGTGAACTTGATCTGTAACTCACCATGGTAGACTCATATACCAAAAATCAGTTCATTATCTAAAAGCAATTAGAAAAAAAAAGAGAGGAAAACTGATATTTCAGTGAATTTTCAAAGTTCAAAGGGCCATAACTCCCGTAAAAATTTCAGTACCAGAATGAAATGATAACTTGATCTGCATCTCATTATGGTAGAGTCACATACCAAACATTAGTTCCATTTCTGCAAGCGTGTAGAAAAAATGTGCGGAAAACTAAAATTTCTGTGAATTTTCAAAGATCAAAGGGCCATAACTTCGGTTAAAATTAGCAAATGGAAATGAAACATGAACTTGACCTGTAACTCATCATGGTAGACTCATATACCAAAAATCAGTTCATTATCTAAAAGCGTGTAGAAAAAAGTGCAGAAAACTAAAATTTCTGTGAATTTTCAAAGATCAAAGGGTCATAACTCCAGTAAAAATTAGCAGATGGAAACGAAACGTTAATTTGATCTGTAACACATCATGGTAGACTCATATACCAAAAATCAGTTCATTATCTAAAAGCATTTAGAAAAAAAGTGTAGAAAACTGAGGTGTGACAGACGGACGGACGGACGGACAGACAGACAGAGTGCAAACCTATAGTCCCCTTCGGCTTTCGCCGGTAGGGGAATAATAATAATAATAATAATAATAATAATAATAATAATAATAATAATAATAATAATAATAATAATAATAATAATAAAAATAATAAAAATAACGACGACAACAACAACAACAACAACAACAACAACAACAACAACAACAATAATAATAATAATAATAATAATAATAATAATAATAATAATAATAATAATAATAATAATAATAATAATAATAATAATAAAAATAAAATAACGACGACAACAACAACAACAACAACAACAACAACAACAACAACAACAACAATAATAATAATAATAATAATAATAATAATAATAATAATAATAATAATAATAATAATAATAATAATAATAATAATAAATGCCAGTGATTTGTTACTTTGGTTAATGTCCCCTTCTGTTTGACAAACAGCATTTTCTGAAGAATATTTTTTGTAGGGTTTGAGACTATTCAATAAAGAAGGTATTTTTGAAAGTTTAAATAAAAAAAAACCCTCATAACTTTATGTCATCAACATATCTACTCATTGAGCAAACCTAATGGGATAAAGATTTTTGCATGCCGACAGGAAACATGAACGCGAAATGGATCTAAAAATGATCTTAAAATTGTTTAGTACATTTGTACTCGTCTATTTTTGTAAGTCTGCAATTGTCGCAGATGAAAGATTATTGAATAATTCTAACAAAACATTCAAAATGGTAAAAAGTATCAAACTGATATTTTAACCTCTTTTAAAATATCGTGCTTTGTTTGTATTCTAAAAAAAGATTTTATTTTGATAACGAAACATAGTTAATGTCAGAAAATATGTCAGTTTTTATTAAATTTATAGACATAACAATTTTGTGTTGTAAATTTTGTAAAAGAATTTATTGTTGAGCTTTGTCTGAATCATGTTTTGTTCACGTCATTGTCAAGTATAACATTTTATAAAAGAGTTGATAGCTTTAACGGATATACATGTATTTATATTTTAACATCCTGAAGTAGACACTAAGTGGAGAATTTAAAAATAAAGAATCCTAAGCGTGTCCACTCCAAACAATACAATTATCTGTGATTCTAGCCCATAAAGACATGGTTAAATATAGTGCTAAATTCTGCAATGATGTTTTAATAAGACAGAAGTTTTTTTTATATAAATGATTTTATATGGGTTACATCTATGTTTTATATTCAATGTATTGTATGTATTTTTATGCATTTTATAGTCTCTTATAACTCTTTTAAGAGTGGCACGTGTACACATTTAGATGATATGTATGTATTTTACTTGTATATATATATATGATGAGCCTCTTATAAACTGTATTGTATTGTATTGTATTGTATTGTATTGTATTGTATTGTATTGTATTGTATTGTATTGTATTGCATTGCATTGTATTGTATTGTACAACACTTCTATCAAATCTCGAAGAGATCTCGATGGCCGACTCGTCTAAAGCGTGCTAACTGATCATAGTGCCCATCACTGGTTCTTGCCCCTATGTTAAAATCGCATGAGAATAGACCCTATTTTTACAATAATTTCTAAAATAAATAAATAAATAAATAAATAAATAAATAAATAAATAAATAAATAGACAGATAGATGAGTGAATGAATGATTGAATAAATAAATAAATGAGTGAATGAATGATTGAATAAATAAATAAATAAATAAATAAATAAATAAATAAATAAATAGATAGATAGATAGATAGATAGATAGATAAATAAATAGATAAATAAATAAATAAATAAATAAATAAATAAATTGCAAAAGTTACCAGCTATTATAAAAAAATGTTTGTCAATATTTTTTTTGTCAATGGTTAGAGGTTTTCTACAGGTACATCGGTTTCCTTCACCATACCAGAATTAACCACACTGATATAAGTAAAGGAATACTTACTTAGGCATAAAAGCACCATTGATCAAATCCAATCATATCTTTTTAAAGCACATTTAATTTGCCTGTCACTCTAAGTAGACGGTTATTCATTAAGAAGTGAAAAAGCAAACTAACATTAAGTCTTTATTTAAAATGGGAATGGTCTTAAAATACTAAGACTCTAACAAATAATAATAATAAAAAATAATAAAAAGGGGGGGGGGCAAATGTAAAATTATTAACATTTAAATTTTTCTGAAAGAATTTATTGATAAGCGATATTTTTACCATTTTAGTCAATATTACAGTCATGTATAAAACGCTGTTTTAAGTTTAATGATTCTAAAGTGACATATTTATGTTTTAACATCCTTAACAAGATACCAAAATAAAGATTAACCATTTAATGACCTTTCACGGACCAGAGAGAGAGAGAGAGAGAGAGAGAGAGAGAGAGAGAGAGAGAGAGAGAGAGAGAGAGAGAGAGGTTTAATTCATTTTTATTAATAATTTTAAAAAGTACAAATGAAATATTAAAGAAAAAAAAAGAAAAAAAATTTCAAACAGTTATTAATTATATGACTTTGTGATAATTCCTGTTATCCGTTTCATATAATATCCTCTGCTTGATTTACCTTTCTATGTTTGTTTGTTTGTTTGTTGTTGTTGTTGTTTTTTTCTTTTTTTTTTTGGACAATATTTACCAAATACAAAAACATTTAAATTATATTTGAACGGAAATAATACACCGAACCAGTTTTCATCCACTTAGATCCGCCCCCTTAGCAACGTCCTTGACAACACCTCCGGTCGGGAAAAAAAGTAAACAATGGCGGCAATTCCAAAATCTTTAACCGCGATACCTTTTGACCTATCTCTGGAGTATTTTAAAGGAGTCGAGTTTGTCCGACCTAGGGGCGTGGCATTTAAGCTTGCAAAACTAGCATTCTGATTGGTCAATAAAACTGTCAATCAAATTTAATGGATCGATGTATTACTATAGTTAATTTAAAAGATAATTTGGTTAGGTTAGTTATCTTTAGTGTTTGCTTACTTGTAGTAATATTCAAGCACCTAACATTTTCATAAATGGAGAGAGAGAGAGAGAGAGAGAGAGAGAGAGAGAGAGTACTTTTTATATCGCAGCTCTTTACTAAATAGGAATGTTCTATTTTTTCCCAAATTGGTCAGTGTTGAAAGAAATTACTATAGTTTGATCAAAATTTTATCAGATAAAATTAAATTCAACCAGAGATATATAAAACTATACAGGTAAAATATCAAATCTCGACCAATTACAGAGCAGACAGGTCGAAAATTTAACAAGGAGCCAACGAAATTGGGTGGAAGCTCCAAGCGACCGAGTTTCTGGTAACTGGAGTGTCGGAAAGCTGCCGAGAAACATATAGCAGTTTTTTGTCGAAAAGCTGCCGAGAAACATATAGCAGTTGTCAAACTGCCGAGAAGCATATAGCAGTTGTCGAAAAGCTGCTGAGAAATAGATACCAGTTGTCGAAAAGCTTTTGAGAAAATAGATAGCATTCGTTGAAAAGCTGCTGAGAAAATAGATAACATTCGTTGAAAAGCTGCTGAGAAAATAGATAACATTCGTTGAAAAGCTGCTGAGAAAATAGATAACATTCGTTGAAAAGCTGCTGAGAAAATAGATAGCAGTCGTTGAAAAGCTGCTGAGAAAATAGATAGCATTCGTCTAAAAGCGGCCAGAGAAATAGATACCAGTTGTCAAAAAGCTGCCGAGAAATAGATACCAGTTGTCGAAAAATTCTGAGTATTATTTCTTACAAAGAACCAAGATAAGCTTCCGATTCGGCACATATCGGTTGACTGAATGTCAAACTTTCGACGTGTCTTTTCTGTAATTTTTAAATCAGCAACTGAGCCTTGTATATAAGGCGAGTTCGAGAACTGTAATAAAGTACACGAACCAACAATCGGTTACCATGGAGACATGTATATACGGAGAGTTCCAATACCATACTAAAGTACACGAACCACAATATCGGTTACCATGAAAAAATGTATATAAGGAGAGTTCTAGTACCGTACTAAAGTACACAAACCACCATATCGGTTACCATGCAGATATGTATATAAGGAGAGTTCTAGTATCATGCTAAAGTACACGAACCACCATATCGGTTACCATGGAGATATTTATATAAGGAGAGTTCTAGTACCATGCTCAAGTACACGAACCACAATATCGGTTACCATTGAGAAATGTATAAAAGGAGAGTTCTAGTACCATGCTCAAGTACACGAACCACAATATCGGTTACCATTGAGAAATGTATAAAAGGAGAGTTCTAGTACCATGCTAAAGTACACGTACCACATTTTCGGTTACCATGGAGATAATATGTCCAAGTTTCTCCAGAACGAGGGTGTGGAATAGAGTATTAGACTTTTTACTCCCTGTCAAGATTCTTTCACACATCTTGGAAGTTACTTCAGGAATGGCGGAGAAAAATTGGAGTTCTTAAACCACTGACCTTTGGTAAGAGAAATGACAATTTTTTCAACAAAAAGGATCTGTCAAAAAAAGTGTTCAACCTCAGCTGGGAGAGGAGCGATGTGATTCGTAAACGTGCCGTACTCAACTCGGTGGCCATTGCCCTCTAAACAATAAGATATACAATAAGTATTTAAGATACCTTTTTTCCTTTTAAATTTGGCTTGTCTGTTTTGTAGTATTTTCGGTTTACATGTTTCTGATTGCTGCCAAGTACGCATTTTAAAGTACATTTCCACATTTCTTTTTTTATATAAATTATAATATAAAATACTAACGAAATTTATTATTCACAAATATTTTCACAAAAACTGCGCCTTGATTTGAATATTTTTTAATTTTATTTTTATGACGTCATTTTAAACAATAACTTTTTATAAACCCACGTATTTTCTCATTATCTTTGCTGTGTTATGCATGTTGTATCCGTCAGTGCTCTGATAATGGTGATAAAATTGCTTTAGGTGGTCATTTTTCGTACATAACTAAGGTGCAAATTTACATTTTTGGTAAATGTGTAATTAATATTTTAGGAATAATTATATAATAATTAAAATGGTTTTATTGTTTTCATTTTTCTGGCACAAAAGCACCTGTTATTCCAAGAACTAGTTGGTAATTCTATCTTAACTAATGTGTAATATTTAATTTATACATGTTTGTAACACCTGGTCAATGAATCCTGAATATTTGGTAAACGCATGATAGTATAGTTGTGTTGAGTAATAATGTTTTACGTCCCAGTCAAGAATATTTCACATATAATGAGACGTCGCGAGCTATAGGCTAAAGTGCAGAAATTTTGCTTGTGCGTTGCGCTGATGGCATTATAAAGCAGGGTGCCACACCAACCGTGATACAGGGCTTCGTTTTTTAAACTTCCAATCCGAAAAGACAGTGACTTTATTCGTAACGCCGAGTGCTTGGCGAAAGAACAGTCACTACCCACTTTCAAGTCTTGGGTCAGACCCGGTCGGGGTTCGATCCAACGACCTCCTTCTTATTGAGGGAGCTCTCTACCAACTGAGCTACCGTAGTGGTCGTAATATCTCAGGAGACCTTAATTAGCTTTCCAGTTGTCTTTAAGTACAGGCTTATAGGAAAGAGTGGATTTTATCATTACTGAATATATAGTTGGGACTTATTTTTGAGTTTGCCATTAAACTTGCTGTTTTTAGATTGGTTGGTTAGTTGGTCGGTTGGTCAGTTGGTTGGTTGGTTGGCTTGGTTGGTTGGTTGGTTGGTTGGCTTGGTTGGTTGGTTGGTTAGTTGGTCGGTCGGTTGGTTAGTTGGTCGGTTGGTTGGTTGGTTGGTTGGTTGGCTTGGTTGGTTGGCTTGATTGGTTGGTTGGTTAGTTGGTCGGTCGGTTGGTTGGTTGGTTGGTTGGTTGGTTGGCTTGGTTAATTGGCTTGGTTGGTTGGTTGGCTTGGTTGGTTGGTTGGTCGGTCGGTTGGTTGGTTGGTTGGTTAGTTGGTTGGTTGGTTGGTTAGTTGGTCGGTTGGTTTGTTGGTCGGTTGGTTGGTTGGCTTGGTTGGTTAGTTGGTTGGTTGGTTGGTTGGTTGGTCGGTTGGTTGTTGAGTGTTGTTTTACGTCTCGTCAACAACATTTCAGCTACACGTGACATGACAAGGTTGAACTTAACACTAGTGTGTAAGTATACAAGTGTTTCTGATCTGTATTGTACTTATGCACACTTATGGTGACTTTTACAGTACTAGTACGTTCGCCTGCATTTTCACAAATAAACATCGCAGATCATTCAGTCAGTGAAAGACTACTACCAGAAAAAAAACTTTCTAAACTTCGGTCGACCGGGGTCGAGCCTCACAGAGATGAGGAGTCTTGAGTTTGAGGGTTACAGCTACAACCATTCAGCCACGCTTTTTCTAGAGTTTAGATGATCGTCTTGATAATTAAAGAACAATATATGCCATGTCACAAAGTGCAATCCTATTCTAATAATGTAATACCAATTTAAGTAACTAATTTAGGTGCCTGACTCAAGTCGAGAATATACATTAATTGTAAAATAAGTGGCGCTTTCCAAAGAGTACGCAAGTTTACGGATCACATCGCATCTTACTGCGCATTGAAATTGTTCCCACTAGAGCAGATTCTAGTGTGAGAAAGTTTGTCAGTTGGCTTGTTTTGAAGTGGGAAGTTTAACCCCCCCCCCCACCCCTTTAAGAACTGAACCAGCCGGTATACGTTCAGGTTAGATAATATTATGACAAATCAACCGTCGCTAAAGTCCTCTTTGTGTCAGCTGAGACCGTTTTGCCGTCTAGGTCTTGATGGCACGGGCTGATCCTGGATTGAAAAAGTAAGACTTTATCTAGAAGGTTGGTATTTTTTCGGGTTACCCACCAACTACAACTAACATTTTTGTTTAAAAAAAACTTGATTATTTATTTATTTATTTATTTATTTATTTATTTATTTATTTCTTAATTAATTAATTTTTTTTTGAAAATAAATGTCATTCAAATCAACTAACCAATTGACCGATTTCCCACCTCGACCCGATATAAATGAAAAAATCTAGATTACCAATTTAAATAATGTATTTGGACAGACATTCATGATTTAAGACAAAATGATTTTTATTAGAAATACGAAATTTACAAAATACAGGAACAATATACATGTTGCAATCATATAAAGTAAAAAAAACATTCAGATATAAAATACCAAATACATTTTGATGAATCTTTAGTTTGAACTCTGCGAAGCATTTGCGGATAAAGTTGACTACTTGCCAGTGTTTGTGAAAATTTTCAATAATAATAATAATAATAATAATAATAATAATAATAATAATAATAATAATAATAACAATAAATAAGGTTAAAAGGTTATAGATATAAATATATATATATATAATTAAATATAACAAAAACTTATTAACTAGATATTATGTTCGGTTTTGATGATCTGTATACCTCTCTTTTGCCTTCTGCGCATATGACGTAATAATACGTACGTCACTTATGACATCATTGCATCAAGTAAATTTTTATTTCTGCTTGTATCTAAATATTGAACGAAGAAGTGAGTGTTGTGGAATGACGTCATTTGTACGGATAAAAGTTAACTTACACGATTTTGTATTCAGGGGTAACAAATGTTTCAAACAAACATGATAACATTTAAGGTGGATCGCAGATGATGAATTCCATTCGTAAAATTGCAAATTAAAAAAAAAAAAAAAAAAAAAAAAAAAAAAAAAATCATATCGTTTAACACTGTTTTGAATCATAATGATTGAAACAGGCCTCACGGATGGAACTCGCCAGTGTACCACGTGTTTAGTTTTGTGCGGAATGAATTGGATGGCGTTTACGCGAGAATTACAGGAATAACGCCGTTTTTACGGGGAAAACGTCACCTTATGCGATTCCATTGCCATTAGAAGTAGTTGTTCCGCACAAGCGCTACAAGGTCATGTAGTGTTATCCATCTCAACTTTTTATTTGGTATCACACCTTTTTCACGATATTATCTCGACTTGTCCAAGATATTAAGTCGACATGTTGAGATAATTTTATGTCGACTAAAATTATGTCTATGTCAGAAATAAGCCACCATAGTTTAATGATCAAGAGAAAAATTAATTTTACCAACATGCGCGCAATTTCGCAAATAAGTCTACATAAGAAATCGCATGAAAATACATTCAGAACCAATTCACAGTAGTCATTATAAAAACTCATGAGGAATATAAATGACTTTAATGCTTGGTACAAAGTTAAAAAAATGTTTCAATATTCATTTATAATAATTTGTTAATTCTATATTTGGATATGTACCAACGTAAAAACTAAAACAACTCGTGATATGGTTTAGGTATACCAAAATTACAATAAAACATACATAGGATGTTTAAACAATTATAATCTACGAGACAGACAAATTATATATATATATATATATATATATATATATATATATATATATATATATATATATATATATATATATATATATATATATATATAATCTACAGTACTACCTTGACACAAAAGAGAATTATTTTTAAAAATTTGATAACAATGTAAAATGAAAATTTTGCAGCAAAAAAAAAAATTGAAATAGAAAAATATAATAAAATAAAAAAAAAAAAAAATAAAGTAATAATAATAATAACAATAATAATAATAATAATTTAGAATTTTAATTTTAATCGAAAGAGCTAAATCAAACAAAAATTTTGTCGTTTTTTTTCTATAAAAAGATGCTTTTGTATAACATTTTTAACATCTTGTTTTCGCTGAACTGTTATGTTTTTTCTAAAAAAAAATATGAATTGACCACTGAACTCCAAGTATCAACATGAGATGACGTGTTAGTTGTGAAAATTTGATGTTTGTTTTGTTTCTTGTGTTTTAAGCAGTGGAACTTTGAGTGTATGAGTTTGTTGAATAAAGTTATTTGTGACGGATAAGTTGTTTTCGGCGGATAAATTGTTTGCTGTGGTACTTGCGTTGTTAATGAAGAAAAGTGGTCGTATTGTGTTTGTTGAAAAGGTTATCTGTGGTGGATAATGTATGATGGATTAGTTTAAGCGTTTTGATACTTGAATTGTTTGTGGTAAGCTGTTTATGGCAAGTATGTTGTTTGTGGTGAGTATGTTATTTGTGACGAGTATGTTGTTTGTGGTGAGTTGTTTGTGGTGAGTAGTGTGTGGTGAGTTTGTTGTTTGTGGTAAGTATGTTATTTGTGGTGAGTATGTTGTTTGTGGTGAGCTGTGTGTTGCGAGTATGTTGTTTGTGGTAAGTATGTTGTTTGTGGTGAGCATGTTGTTTATGGTAAGCTGTTTGTGGTAAGTATTTTGTTTGTGGTGAGTATGTTGTGAGTGGTGAGCTGTTTATAGTGAGTATGTTCTTTTTGTTAATGTGTTTTTTGTGGTGAGCTGTTTGTGGCGAGTATGTTGTTTGTGGTGAGCTGTTTGTGGTGAGTATGTTGTTTGTGGTGAGTATGTTGTTGTGATAGATAACTTGTTTACTTTGGTTCCCGTTTGGTTTCTAGTGAGATAGTTGTATTTGGCGAAAATGTTGATTGTGGTGGATTAGTTTTTGTAGTAGATAAGCTGTTTGTGGTAGACGAGTTGTTTGTAGCGGGTAAATTAATTGCTATGGTTGTCGAGTTGTTTCTGGTGGATAAGATACTTGTGGTTAAATAGTCTTTTGTTGTGGATAAGTTGTCCGTGCTAGTAACTTTGTATGTGGTGGTCACTTTGTTTGTGGTGGGTACGTTGTTTGTGGTGGTTACGTTGTTTGTAGTTGATACGTTGATTGTGGCAGAAATATTATTCGTGGTGGATTTGTCATCGGTGGTGGACAAGCTGTTTGTTAAAATTGTCGAGTTGTTCGTGGTTGGAAAGTTTGTTGTGGTGGATACCTTGTTTGTGGTGGATACGTTGCTTGTGGTGGAAGTAGTTGTTAGTGGGGGAATAGTTGTATCTGGTGGAACTGTTGTTTGTGTTTTAACAGTTGTTTCTGGTGGATAACTTGGTGGTCGTTGATAAGTTGATAATCGCAATACTTGTTGTGTTGATCTTGGTAGATTGGTTGTTCTCCATGGTTCATATGTTGAACTTGCTAAGGAATCGGTCAACTTAACAATCATGTTGTTGTTTTGAACTTGTGCACGATTTTTCTGCCCGCTACTTGTCTTCCTGTTTCGACTCTTGGTCCTTGGTGGAGGTTGTAGGTCAGAATTCATTGTTACTCCCGATTCTTTAAGCAATGACGGTGGAATTAAAATGCTATCTATTTGATGCACAACCCCATTGATGGCACTTGAGTCAGATAGAGTTATAAGTGCATTTTCCACGTGAAGACCTGAAATACCCAAAAAACTACATAGATAAGAGGACTGCCTTTTTTTTCCAAATTGAAGATACACATAATTTTTTGGAAGGTAAACTAAGGAGCAAAACACATGCTATTTTCCAAAAAGCTGTTTGTTTTATCATTATAACGGTATTAACGCCATCTGGTGGATCTATGTATTGTAGATATTCGTTGTTATTCATATTCGTTCAAATCTTTCCACAAAAACATCAAATTTTTGTTACCATGATTTTAACTATAATTAAGGGCTTATTACGTCTATTAGGCTATGTACAGAAAAAGGTAAAATACTTTTTGACATATACAGGTCATAGTATCCTTTAAACGCTTATGCGGAAAGTAAATGGATTTTTCTAAAGAGCGTCGAAAAAATATTGCAAGTATTTTCTCGCTATACCACGATCAATAATAAGGAAATCTGAACAAAGTTTGGGATTAACTCATATTGAAACCACTAAATAGATCTGACTTTCTTAATCAACCCCCCTCCCTAATTTTTTAAATTTGGTAAAAACTCAGGAACATTCTTTAATATTTTTCAGGAATAAATGTGTCTTTCGGTTAAATTGCTACTAGATATGATACTGTGTGGAAGAGACATAACTTTTTTTTTCGAAAAAAGTTGAAATTTTAGTAACTTATGCTTTTAGGTTCTTTGTGGCAAACACAAAAATTAAGCTGCACAAACAGTTTAAAAATATGTATCAATTTTCGGTAAGAAAACACACCAACTTTACCAAAAACTTGGCCTTGCAGCTAAAGAGACAGAGTTATCCCTCTTTGATCCGAGGATAAAGTAATATTAGTTAAAGTCGACACAATCTATTTTGACATGGATTGGAAAGAAGCACATGGACTTTACAACTGAATAAGACATGTGAACTGTTGTTTTATATTGTGGGGTGGGGGGCCTAGCGTAAAGACATATTATTCCTTTTCTTTGTCGTTTTCTTTATTCGTGACTAGGCAGTATGTGGTTTAGAGACACTTACTAAGTAATCAAAATCACTTAGATCTATGTTTGTGTAGCGGTCAGGGTAGCTCAGTTGGTAGAACACTCGCCTATAGTGCGGTGGTCCCGGGTTCGATCACCTGCATTTTTTCTACCTCCTGTTACATGTGTAACTGAAAGGTATAAAAATGCAGAGACCGGAGTTCAAATCCTGAAAAACGTCCACAATGTAGCCAAGCGCTTTACCAACCAAAGGTGTGTACATCAAAGCTCTCGCAAATTCTTAACCTCAGCATATAACTAGTATTCATATATCTTGAGTAAGGGATTTCGCATTGTTTGAGATCCGTTAGCCGAGTAACATTGCAATATCAAACTTGTTGCAAGCACATGAAATACAATAGTAAATTGGAGCACATTACTTGTGCCTTAAGAAACCACTAAGGAAAGGCCTAGAATCACTACCAACCTAATTAGTGAGTATTTTTCAGTTTCTTAGCCAGGCTATACTTGTTCGACAACTTATGGAATTGAATTCGAAAAAAAAACATTAATGAAATTAACAGCACACTAAGGTTATAAATTCTTGAATTCGTAGAAGATGTGTAAAAGCTGGTGCTTTTAATCATCAATTATTATGTTAGTTTTTGGTATTTCTCAGCTTCCTATACGAAAGTATTGCCTCCTCTCGTCCCAATTTATCTATAAAATTTACATTCAGAAACACGAACTAATGTGCCAAATTTAAAAGAGGACACAAAAAAAAAAAAACTTACACAAAATGAAAATCCACGAAATTTTACACAAGATGAACTTGAAAATAAAGGTTAATGGAGGTTAAGTATAATTAAGTAAGAGCATTTTGTTTAACTGGTATCTCCAGTTGGTACTATAACCACGTCACTGGTAGAGTATTCTTCCAAAGTCCCAACAATATGTGTTTCTTTCCTTGCTTTGTCTTGTTTCGCTATTATGTATTGTTTTATATGTTCTTAGTTGCGCGGTTGTTCCTGCAAAAGGCATGTTTTATTTATTTATATATATATTTTTATTTTTATTTTATTTTTTTTAAAATTTATTTTTGTACCCCAAGGTACAAATTATACATTACAAACTCACCTAGATCGTAGTTGCGAAATCTCAATCTATCCTTTGTGTTCAGTAAGGACGTTGTATGTGTTCCGTTGCCTATAGCAAGTTGATATAAAATTTTCGGTAAGATATGGTAACTCAGAATACCTAAAAAAATTAATAAAAATAATAAAAAAATTAAAAAATAAAAAAAAAGGATAAATTAACATTAAATAATTTGACTGGCCCCGGTTTCACAATCATCCTTTAACTAAAGATTTCGTTAACTTAATACGCTTAACTCAATTGATTGACCTAACTTCGCTCAAATGGCGGCCAACGACATTTTATGCGAACCATATTTTTTTTTTCATTTTTAAGTGTTGAAAGCAATGTTAGCGACCGTATATCAAAATTTGAAAGCTGTATGCTATAAATAAATAAATAAATAAATTAATTAATTAATTAGGGTGAGACAATCAGTGTTCAAATAACGACAAAAGCATAGGTTATATAAAAGTCTTACTCTTGTTCTGGAATCCCTTATTTGTGTTATGTAAATTTGTTTGTATAATGACTTAACGAAATAAGATGCTGTTTAAACTAAACAAAAAATAAATAAATAAATAAATAAATAAATAAATAAATAAATAAATAAAAAATTTCAAAGTTATGTATATAAAACATCCTGTCATGTGCTGATTTTGAATTTCTATTAAAATAATGCATAAAATAATGCATTCAAAATCAGCACATGACAACTCTATTATACGTAATAATTACCTTTAAGTACTTTGGTATCTTTGATATTGCCCAAATACAGTTTACTTAACGGATCAGAAAAAGCTGAATTTGTTGGCGCAAATACCGTCAGGTTGGAATCTGTAATCAAAGATATTTTTTAAAAAATAGTTGAGATAAATAAAATATCTATCTGAACGTTAAAAAACGCCATCATGGATCACAAAACTACTTTTAATGAATACAAAAGCGTATGGATTTAACTGCATAAACTTCAACATTGAACTTTATCTGTTAACTCTTATTTTCGTATTTTTTCAATGTTGTGGATAAGAGTTAATCCATCAGGGTTATACGTATACGTGCGCGCGCGTTCTGGTATGCCATCGAGCTGGCAGAAAGAAAACGTTGCCATGGCATTATTAACAAAAATGTCAACGGCGATGAAATGTACAACAAATGGAATCGTTTGTACAGTATTTTGAAGGTCGTTTACAGGGGAAAAAATTGAACACTCGATCAATATTTAAAATAGTTAATCAAAATTTTACACAAAAACGCAGAACCTGTTTAGACAAAATTACACACAATAATGAAATAATAGATGAATTAATATTATCTGTTGTGAAACATGAGATTTTAAATACTAAAAATGGCTCCTAAAAATAATCGTGTCGAGCAAAATTCCATTTTTTCGAGATATTTTGCTTATTTTAATTTCAGAGGAATTCGTTACATGGTTTCTCAGTGCTTGCAATACAATTATCCTCGTTAAATCGGTCAGACGGACAGATTGACAAACAAGCAAGCAGATTTTTAAAGAACGAATGAAAATGACAAAATACGAAAGTGATGATTGATACTTCATGAAAGAAACAGAAATCAAGATAAATCACTTTTTGAACACTACATGCTCATCGAGAAATAAAGGTTACAGTTTATTTTTATTTTTTAATTTTTCTTTGAATTTCGATTTTTTTATGATTGATATTAACAAATTCAGAAATGGCATCAATATTAATCTTTCATAGAAAAATCCATATTTGTACAGACAATATATATGTATGAAGTTTGGCTTTTGAGTTATAAATCATTACCTGATTTACACAATTTTTTTCTTATTATCGAAACTTTGTATTAGCGATAATTTACTATACTCCATCATGGTGATCTTACTACATTTGAATACACTTACGTTGGTATACGTATACGTGTACTGAGATATTTAATTAAAACACCGCTCGAAATACAGCACATTTATTTTTTTTAACAAATAAACTTGCTGACTTATAGTACACTAAAAATTCATTTAAACACCACACGATATTTCCACAGTTTTCATCGTATTGTTGCTAAGTATATAATACGTACTCGTGTCACTAAGCAACTTCTCAAGATTTGCTCTTTTGATAAGTCCTACAAATATGCTGTTATCAGGATCTGCTTTAAGAATATCCATAATAGTTCCGTGTGGAGGTCTCATTATTCTGTCCATAATGTGCACAATGCCATTACTAGCTGTTTTATCCTGGAATTCTAACATGGTTCCTTCCACAAGGATCAACTGTCAAGAAAAATTAAGTCGGTTCAAAGACTATTACATTTTTCGTATCAACATTTACAACACGAACACACATTTAATAATAATAATAATAATAATAATAATAATAATAATAATAATAATAATAAACAACTTTAAATATCTGTTAATAAACGCGCGATTCACAACTCCTGATCAAGAATATTCAACTTTTCGGCTTGTTAGCAACCAAGGTGCAAGTGTTGCAACGAAATAAAAGCCCATTCCGCATTTTACTTTAAAAACGCAAACAAAACGTTCAAGGTCAGGCACAATTTTAATTGCAAAACGAAAAATTTAATTTACGTTTAAAGTTGTACTAAGTGCCATGAAATTTACAAAGCTGATATATCGACTAACACTTCATCGTAGTGGAGTAAACAATCCTAACATAGTTTGTTTGTCAATCAACATACAGTCAAACCTGTCTATAAAGGCCATCCATTGGAATTAGTAGAAGTGGCCTTTATGGACAGGTGACCTTTATATACAAGTTCAAATAATATAAATAAAGAGCAACTGGGTTAGAATTTTATTGGCCTTTATAAGCATGTGGTCCTTATAGAGAGGTTACCTTTAAGGCAAATTGTGCTAAAGATTGAAATAGTAAATTTTTAATAATGCCGTTATAAATGTTTTACAGAAAACGGTGATTTTAGGAGAGAGAGAGAGAGAGAGAGAGAGAGAGAGAGAGAGAGAGAGAGAGAGAGAGAGAGAGAGAGAGAGATTAGTTACATCCAGATATTTAAGCCTTTACTCAACAGATAAAACAACATTATTTATCTGTTTACTTAAGCACCTGGCAATTAACTTTCTTGGTTTTGTTTTGTTTTGTTTATTTTCCTATTTAATATAGTTCAAGTTCTAAATATTTTATTTAAGTGTTACATATAAAAGCTGTTATCTACATATGAAAACTAATAAATAATTCATATAAAATAGCTTTTACATCCAGCCTAAAGGACTTATAAGACACATCAAACATTAATTGTACTATCATAAAAACATTTAAAATAAAAAGTGATGCTTTACAATCTGTTTAAAAAACAACTTTTCCTATTGCTCATATTTAAAATACACTTTGCTTAAAAACGGTTGAATATTTATATCAGTCATTAAAACAATATATTTGTCTTCCTCACATAAATCATTAAAATTAGTATAAAAAGTATTCATTTTACTGTTTAACTCGTATCTAAATTCATCATAAAAGTTACAACTCATTAAAAAATACCTTTCATCCTTAAAATCATTTACATTACAAAATTTAGTCGTTTATAGATAAACTTACTCATCAAGCATAATTAGTAGTATTTTGAAAATATCCCGTTTTGTCTGTATTTACCTGTAATTATAATACTTCCTGAACCTTTGGAAATATAATCGGATTGACACAATTCTATAATCCAGGAATCAGGGATTACCTAATGTTAAGAATGTAGGTAATATCAATATCTATGTATGTAAAGCCATTTTATATTTTAAAAATTTGTAACAGGAAGAACCGTACACAACGATGAAATATGTTTTACAAATTCAGTTATGTTTAAGAAAACATTTTAACTCATTTTTAAGTCGTGAATATATATATATATATATATATATATATATATATATATATATATATATATATATATATATATATATATATATATATATATATATATTTATCATTCATCATTCTTAGCAACATTCGCCTCTCACCGCCTAGGTTCGAATCCCATTCGGGACAGATCCCAGTGTGAGAAAGTTTGTCAGTTCGCTTGCCAAAGGTCGGTGGTTTTCTCTGGGCACTCCTGTTTCTTCCACCACCCCCGAACTGACCGCCTCGAAATAAGTGAAAGAATCTTGACTGGGGCGTAAAACACCATTACTCCACTCCACTCTTGGTAACATTCGATGTCACTATATTGGGGCAATCAGTTCTTGGATAGATTGCTATCTAGAAACCATTTACTTTAGAATGTATCATTTAAGCAGTTACACTATTCTCATAGAAGAATTTTTTTTCGAAAAAAATACTATTTACAAAATTGTGCACCTGGAACTACAAAGGGCATCAAAAATGGCACCTACGTATGTGATACTGATCATGTGGTTCCTGAGCAAAAATTATACAAAAAGGAGGACAATTATTTGGCAAGTAATAAAAAAATGAATGGAAGCCTAATCGACTGCTTTTTAATTAAGACAAAATCTGTAGATTTAATGGAATCATTCCATAAACTTCTGAAGAACCTTCACTCTGCTATCCAATTTAGAAAAAAAAAAGAATTTCATTTTAAAAACCATTTCTGAACATTCTTGTAACAAAGAATGACAAGGATAGGGCGGTAAAAAGCTGGGGAGTAGTTATTAAGGGACATTATAACAAGTTGCACAGTATATCGGTGAAAAGCTTAGGAGCATTTATTAAGGGGCAATATAACAAGTTTTCACAGTATAGCGGTGAAAAGCTGGGGAGCAGTTATTAAGGGGCATTATAACAAGTTTACACAGTAAAGCGGTAAAATACTGGGGAGCAGTTATTAAGGGGCAGTATAACAAGTTTGCACAGTAAAGCGGTAAAAAAGCTGGGGAGTAGTTATTAATGGCAATATAACAAGTTTGCACAGTAAAGCGGTAAAAAGTTATTTAGGGGCAACATAACAAGTTTTCACGGTATAGCGGTGAAAAGCTAGGGAGCAGTTACTTAGGGGCATTAAAACAAGTTTTCACAGTATAGCGGTGAAAAGCTAGGGAGTTGTTATTAAGGGACATTATAACAAGTTGCACAGTATATAGGTGAAAAGCTTAGGAGCATTTATTTAAGGATATTACAACAAGGTTGTACAGTATAGCGGTGAAAAGCTAGGGAGCAGTTATTAAGGGGCATTACAACAAGTTTGTACAGTATATAGGTGAAAAGCTTATGAGCATTTATTTAAGAATATTACAATAAGGTTGTATAGTATAGCGGTGAAAAGCTTAGGAACATTTATTTAAGGATATTACAACAAAGTTGTACAGTATAGCGATGAAAAGCTGGGGAGCAGTTATTAAGGGGCATTACAACAAGTTTGTACAGTATATAGGTGAAAAGCTTAGGAGCATTTATTTAAGGATATTACAACAAGTTTGTACAGTATAGCGGTGAAAAGCTGGGGAGCAGTTATTAAGGGGCATTCAACAAGGTTGTACGGTATATTGGTGAAAAGCTTAGGAGCATTTATTTAAGGATATTACACCAAGGTTGTACAGTATAGTGGTGAAAAGCTGTGGAGCAGTTATTAAGGGGCATTATAACAAGTTTGCAAAGTATATCGGTGAAAAGCTGGAGAGCAGTTATTAAGGTGCATTACAACAATGCTGCACAGTATGGCGGCGAAAAGCTGGAAAACAAGGTTATTATGGTGCATTAAATGGCTTTATAGTATGGCGATAAATTGACGTTAAACACCTTTACTACACTGGAAAGTTAAACACCATTACTACATTGGAAAGTTAAACACCTTTACTACATTGGAAAGTTAAACACCATGACTACACTTGAAAGTTAAACACCATAACCGCACTTGAAAGTTAAACACCATTACTACACTGGAAAGTTAAACACTTTTACTACACTGGAAAGTTAAACACCATTACTACAATGGAAAGTTAAATACCTTTACTACACTGGACAGTTAAACACCATTACTACACTGGAAAGTTAAACACTTTTACTATACTGGAAAGTTAAACACCATTACTACATTGGAAAGTTAAATACCTTTACTACACTGGACAGTTAAACATCTTTACTACACTGGACAGTTAAACACCATCATTACACTGTTAAGTTAAACACCTTTACTACACTGGAAAGTTAAACACCTTTACTACACTGGAAAGTTAAACAGCATTACTACACTGAAAAGTTAAATACCTTTACTACACTGGAAAGTTTAACACAATTACTACTTGGAAAGTTAAACACCATTACTACAATGGAAAGTTAAACACTTTTACTACACTGGAAAGTTAAACACTTTTACTACACTGGAAAGTTAAACACTGGAAAGTTAAACACTGGAAAGTTAAACACTTTAACTACACTGGAAAGTTAAAAACCTTTACTACTTTGGAAAGTTAAACACTTTTACTACACTGGAAAGGTAAACACTGGAAAGTTTAACACCATTACTACACTGGAAAGTTAAACACTTTAACTACACTGGAAAGTTAAAAACTTTTACTACACTGGAAAGTTAAACACTTTTACTACACTGGAAAGTTAAACACTGGAAAGTTTAACACCATTACTACACTGGAAAGTTAAACACTTTAACTACACTGGAAAGTTAAAAACCTTTACTACACTGGAAAGTTAAACACTTTTACAACACTGGAAAGTTAAACACTGGAAAGTTTAACACCATTACTACACTGGAAAGTTAAACACTTTTACTACACTGGAAAGTTAAACACTGGAAAGTTAAACACTGGAAAGTTTAACACCATTACTACACTGGAAATTTAAACACTTTTACTACACTGGAAAGTTAAACACTTTTACTACACTGGAAAGTTAAACACCTTTACTACACTGGAAAGTTAAACACTGGAAAGTTAAACACTTTTACTACAATGGAAAGTTAAACACTTTTACTTCACTGGAAAGTTAAACACTTTTACTTCACTGGAAAGTTAAACACCATAACTACACTTGAAAGTTAAACACTTTTACTACACTGGAAGTTAAACACCATTACTACACTGGAAGTTAAACACCTTTACTACAATGGAAGCTAAACGACATTACTACACTGGAAAGTTAAACAGGATTACTACACTGGAAAGTTAAACACTTTTACTACACTGGAAAGTTTAACACCATTACTACACTGGAAAGTAAAACACCATTACTTTACTGAAAAGTTAAACACTATTACTACACTGGAAAGTTAAACACCATTACTACACTGGAAAGTTTAACATCTTTACTACACTGGACAGTTAAACACCTTTATTACACTTGAAAGTCAAACACCATTACTACACTGGAAAGTTAAACACCATTACTACACTGGAAAGGTTAACACTGGAAAGTTAAACACTTTTACTACACTGGAAAGTTAAACACCTTTACTACACTGGAAAGTTAAACACCATTACTACACTGGAAAAGTTAACACTGGAAAGTTAAACAACTTTTTCTACACTGGAAAGTTAAACACCTTTTCTACACTGGAAAGTTAAACACCTTTTCTACACTTCAAAGTTAAACACCTTTACTACACTGGAGAGTTAAACACCATTACTACACTGGAAAGTTAAACACCTTTACTACACTGGAAAGTTTAACATCTTTACTACACCGGAAAGTTAAACACCTTTACTACACTGGAAAGTTAAACACTATTACTACACTGGAAAGTTAAACACCTTACTACACTGGAAAGTTAAACACCTTTACCACATTGGAAAGTTAAACACCTTTACTACACTGGAAGTTAAACACCATTACTACACTGGAAAGTTAAACACCTTACTACATTGGAAAGTTAAACACCATTACTACACTGGAAAGTTAAACACCATTACTACACTGGAAAGTTAAACACCTTACTACATTGGAAAGTTAAACACTTTTACTACACTGGAAAGTTAAACACTGGAAAGTTTAACACCATTACTACACTGGAAAGTTAAACACTTTAACTACACTGGAAAGTTAAAAACTTTTACTACACTGGAAAGTTAAACACTTTTACTACACTGGAAAGTTAAACACTGGAAAGTTTAACACCATTACTACACTGGAAAGTTAAACACTTTAACTACACTGGAAAGTTAAAAACCTTTACTACACTGGAAAGTTAAACACTTTTACAACACTGGAAAGTTAAACACTGGAAAGTTTAACACCATTACTACACTGGAAAGTTAGACACTTTTACTACACTGGAAAGTTAAACACTGGAAAGTTAAACATTGGAAAGTTTAACACCATTAGTACACTGGAAATTTAAACACTTTTACTACACTGGAAAGTTAAACACTTTTACTACACTGGAAAGTTAAACACTTTACTACACTGGAAAGTTAAACACTGGAAAGTTAAACACTTTTACTACAATGGAAAGTTAAACACTTTTACTTCACTGGAAAGTTAAACACTTTTACTTCACTGGAAAGTTAAACACCATAACTACACTTGAAAGTTAAACACTTTTACTACACTGGAAGTTAAACACCATTACTACACTGGAAGTTAAACACCTTTACTACAATGGAAGCTAAACGACATTACTACACTGGAAAGTTAAACAGCATTACTACACTGGAAAGTTAAACACTTTTACTACACTGGAAAGTTTAAAACCATTACTACACTGGAAAGTTAAACACCGTTACTTTACTGGAAAGTTAAACACTATTACTACACTGGAAAGTTAAACACCATTACTACACTGGAAAGTTAAACACCTTTACTACACTGGACAGTTAAACACCTTTATTACACTTGAAAGTTAAACACCATTACTACACTGGAAAGTTAAACACCATTACTACACTGGAAAGGTTAACACTGGAAAGTTAAACACTTTACTACACTGGAAAGTTAAACACCTTTACTACACTGGAAAGTTAAACACCATTACTACACTGGAAAAGTTAACACTGGAAAGTTAAACAACTTTTTCTACACTGGAAAGTTAAAACACCTTTACTACACTGGAAAGTTAAACACCTTTTCTACACTGGAAAGTTAAACACCTTTACTACACTGGAGAGTTAAACACCATTACTACACTGGAAAGTTAAACACCTTTACTACACTGGAAAGTTAAACACCATTACTACACTGGAAAGTTAAACACCTTACTACATTGGAAAGTTAAACACTTTTACTACACTGGAAAGTTAAACACTGGAAAGTTTAACACCATTACTACACTGGAAAGTTAAACACTTTAACTACACTGGAAAGTTAAAACTTTTACTACACTGGAAAGTTAACACTTTTACTACACTGGAAAGTTAAACACTGGAAAGTTAACACCATTACTACACTGGAAAGTTAAACACTTTAACTACACTGGAAAGTTAAAAAACCTTTACTACACTGGAAAGTTAAACACTTTTACAACACTGGAAAGTTAAACACTGGAAAGTTTAACACCATTACTACACTGGAAAGTTAGACACTTTTACTACACTGGAAAGTTAAACACTGGAAAGTTAAACATTGGAAAGTTTAACACCATTAGTACACTGGAAATTTAAACACTTTTACTACACTGGAAAGTTAAAACACTTTTACTACACTGGAAAGTTAAACACTTTACTACACTGGAAAGTTAAACACTGGAAAGTTAAACACTTTTACTACAATGGAAAGTTAAACACTTTTACTTCACTGGAAAGTTAAACACTTTTACTTCACTGGAAAGTTAAACACCATAACTACACTTGAAAGTTAAACACTTTTACTACACTGGAAGTTAAACACCATTACTACACTGGAAGTTAAACACCTTTACTACAATGGAAGCTAAACGACATTACTACACTGGAAAGTTAAACAGCATTACTACACTGGAAAGTTAAACACTTTTACTACACTGGAAAGTTTAAAACCATTACTACACTGGAAAGTTAAACACCGTACTTTACTGGAAAGTTAAACACTATTACTACACTGGAAAGTTAAACACCATTACTACACTGGAAAGTTAAACACCTTTACTACACTGGACAGTTTAAACACCTTATTTACACTTGAAAGTTAAACACCATTACTACACTGGAAAGTTAAACACCATTACTACACTGGAAAGGTTAACACTGGAAAGTTAAACACTTTTACTACACTGGAAAGTTAAACACCTTTACTACACTGGAAAGTTAAACACCATTACTACACTGGAAAAGTTAACACTGGAAAGTTAAACAACTTTTTCTACACTGGAAAGTTAAACACCTTTACTACACTGGAAAGTTAAACACCTTTTCTACACTGGAAAGTTAAACACCTTTACTACACTGGAGAGTTAAACACCATTACTACACTGGAAAGTTAAACACCTTTACTACACTGGAAAGTTTAACATCTTTACTACACCGGAAAGTTAAACACCTTTACTACACTGGAAAGTTAAACACTATTACTACACTGGAAAGTTAAACACCTTACTACACTGGAAACTTAAACACCTTTACCACATTGGAAAGTTAAACACCTTTACTACACTGGAAGTTAAACACCATTACTACACTGGAAAGTTAAACACCTTACTACATTGGAAAGTTATACACCTTTACTACACTGGAAGTTAAACACCATTACTACACTGGAAAGTTAAACACCTTACTACATTGGAAAGTTAAACACCTTTACTACACTGGGAAAGTTAAACACCTTTACTACACTGGAGAGTTAAACACCATTACTACACTGGAAAGTTTAAACACCTTTACTACACTGGAAAGTTTAACATCTTTACTACACCGGAAAGTTAAACACCTTTACTACACTGGAAAGTTAAACCTATTACTACACTGGAAAGTTAAACACCTTACTACACTGGAAAGTTAAACACCTTTACTACACTGGAAAGTTAAACACTATTACTACACTGGAAAGTTAAACACCCTTTACCACATTGGAAAGTTAAACACCTTTACTACACTGGAAGTTAAACACCATTACTACACTGGAAAGTTAAACACCTTACTACATTGGAAAGTTAAACACCTTTACTACACTGGAAGTTAAACACCATTACTACACTGGAAAGTTAAACACCTTACTACATTGGAAAGTTAAACACCTTTACTACACTGGAAGTTAAACACCATTACTTAACTGGGACGTCAAAACATCGTAGCTCTACTCATTCTCCACTAGGCTTGTCTTTATGCCTCGTGTTTTTGCACCATGTATGAATGTGTTATGCTATTTTTAACATCACACCTTTAAGACCACGTGCTTTTTACACACGTGACATTTTTATATATAGTATGTGTGTATGTTCATATGGTATGTATTACCTTTCTAGATCTATACACGTTTAATCGTATAGGTAACCCTGAAAGTGCCTTTAAGTTTCTATTGTTTCTTATCCCATTAGTTGTCACAGTTCCTTGCCCTATGTGGTATGATAACATTGTGTGTAATGTATTATTATCCTGCCGCAACATCTCCATCAAAAACACAGGTAATCGCTGAAACGCTTTGTCGCTAGGTGCAAAAAATTGTCAGTGTATCTGAAAAAAATTATTCAATACATGTATATTCAGTCAGTTTCTGTTAATGAATTCTAATCGGTTTTTGTTTACATTAGTAACCACTGGAATGCTTGGTCGCTAGGTGCAAAATCGTCAGTGTTTCTGAACAAAATAAAAAAACAATCATTCAATAAATTCCAGTCGATTTTGTTTACATTAGTAACTGCTGCTAGGTGAAAAAAAATTGTCAATGCTTCTGAAAAAATCAAAAATTAAACTAAAAGAAAAATCCGTGCCACTACACCAAGTTATTGCATGTAGATGTAAAAGCTGAAACGCTTTGTCTCTCGTTACTAAGACTGTCAATGTTTTTGAAAAAATCCAAATATGTACATGTAAATCATTTCATTGTAAAATACGATGTAAGAAAAACTTAATTAGTTGAATAATAAAGTATATCAGCAGTTTTGCAGTTATTTGCGACTTTGAACAAATTTACCCTCAAGCCAATGGAAACCGTAATGGAAGCAAGGTAGGAAAAAATTGGAGAAAAAATAATAATAAAAACAAAATCCTCCAGTCTTTCTGAAATGATCCAACCATGTTCATGAACACTTGAGGCATTGAAGTCTCAACAAAATAAAGCATTGGAAAACAAAACCAGCCACTGAAAACGCTTTTCCGCTTAATGCAATGTTAAAAAAAATATTTATATATTTTATTATTATTTTTTTTATTCATTTTTTTTATCTATTTATGTTTATCTATCTACTAGTATTTAAATACTCAAAATATAGGAGCATTATGTTATTGTTATTAAAATAACCTTAAAAAAAAATCTGAAAAAAATATGAACTGGTTTCAGCTAATTGTTACAAGAGTTGTATAAGGCCAA
>JARBDR010000722.1:0-72549 GCA_029721355.1 Tegillarca granosa | reverse complement strand
TAAAAATGTTAAATAATGTAAGGAAATAAAACCTCAACTTGACCATTTGGATTGGAGTTGTACCTGTCTATCTAGTGTATCACAGTATAAAACTTACCTTGGCCGGTTGGGTTGGAGATGTACCCGTCTATATAGTTTAAAAATTAGAATAAAATTACAAACGCACTTTTATTACCGAGATGCCCCAAGTCTAAGCTTAATCGAAAATGGGACAATGATTCGAATGTTAATTTAAAAAAATATTGCCTAAACTTGGCTAATTTAATGTGCTTTTATTGCATTAATTAATTTTTCTCCGATAAGGACAAGCAATGCCTCAAAACCCTCAGAACAAGTAAAAAGTATTTAGGTTTCACCAAATTTGAAAAATACAGCCACCTTGAAAATTAATTCATTTTGTTTTTCAGAATTTTTTTGTTTAAAAATGTACTTTTAAAATGTTACGTAATATCATTTTCATCCGATATCATCAGAAGTCCTTTGGGATTAGTGCAAAATATAAAACTAATTAGTCCACAGTTATTCTTTTGCATGCAACTGTTAATTAGCATTTAACTATACCTCATTGGGCTATGAATTATCATTAAATTTACAGACGTCAATAATTTATATTATTGCTGAGGGCAAAGTCGTACAAATTTTCTACAGATAATACTTTTTATATCAAACACAGATGTACCGGTCCGTGTTGAAATCATAATCCCAAAAGTGAAGTGAAAACAATGACTACTAGCAAATTGAATTAATTTCTAATTAAGAAAGAGAAGAAAGTTTTGTGTTCCGGAGGGGTAAGCATCACCTATTGCTAGCTACACTCGCTGTGTTTTGTGTTCCTGAGGGTTAAGCATCACCTATATAGCTAGCTACACTCGCTGTGGTTTGTGTTCCGGAGGGGTAAGCATCATCTATATAGCTAGCTACACTCGCTGTGTTTTGTGTTCCGGAGGGGTAAGCATCACCTATTGCTAACTACACTCGCTGTGTTTTGTGTTCCGGAGGGGTAAGCATCACCTATATAGCTAACTACACTCGCTGTGTTTTGTGTTCCGGAGGGGTAAGCATCACCTATTGCTAACTACACTCGCTGTGTTTTGTGTTCCGGAGGGGTAAGCATCACCTATATTGCTAACTACACTCGCTGTGTTTTGTGTTCCGGATGGGTAAGCATCACCTTTATAGCTAGCTACACTCGCTGCGTTTTGTGTTCCGGAGGGGTAAGCATCACCTATATTGCTAGCTACACTCGCTGTGTTTTGTGTTCCGGAGGGGTAAGCATCACCTATATAGCTAGCTACACTCGCTGTGTTTGGTGTTCCGGAGGGGTAAGCATCACCTATATTGCTAGCTACACTAGCTGTGTTTTGTGTTCCGGAGGGGTAAGCATCACCTATATTGCTAGCTACTCTAGCTGTGTGTGATATCAAAACTGAAATTCAAAACGTGAAACTATGGAACGTAAAATACATCATGAATAATTTTGGATACCTCGGCGCTATACTTATCAACAAAATTATGATGACGGCCTTAATACCTTTTTTGATTTTATACGCCTAGGCTAACATTTTTTATTGTTAACATCTTGCTTATGGACACATTTATATTTTTAAAAGAGAAATTATTGTATTTGGTTGTTGTCTCGTTGGAAAATATTTTCTATCCAAATATTAGACTGTTTCTTCAAATTATGTAAGAATACAGACTTTACATTAGACAACCTTACAAAAACTCAATTATTATGAAGTCATGGTATCCAAATCCATACTGGTTATATTTGTCTTACCATTGTTCCATGTTCCTTTCACTCTGCAATTTGACTTTGCACGTGACGGATGTTGACGGTGCTTACACTTCCGGAGTACCCGGCCTCACTTTCTTGATGAAAGTTCACGTGTATAACCAAATAAACCAGTTTTCAAAGTTTTAAATCTGTTTTTATTTCATTTTTTGGAGGGTGTGTGTGATGTGGACATGGACGGATATGATTTTTGTTTTATTAGTAACGTCATTTGACGCATGTCCAATCACGACCGGAAATCGCAAATTCAAACAGGTCACATTAGTCTAGTCAATTTACTGTTTAACCTCAAACTAATTGCAACAGAACAAATTTTGTTATTAATATGCTCTCAAATACATGAAATGTTTATAGTAAAAAGTCTACCAAAATCTGACAAGAGGAAACAAGTTTTTGAGAAGTTATAATTTCTTAAGGGGATTTCTATAGACAAGGGAGATAACTCCTGTAAAACAGGTGGAGTTTTAGTCCAATTAGCATATGTTTTTTGCTATTTTAACAAAAAAAAAAAAAAAAAAAAAAAAAGACCGTGGAATAAATCAATCATAATTGATTCCATATGTATATCCAACATTTCTGATTTCATTTAAAGTGAAATCATTGGCCCATTTTCATTCAGTTGCATTTTATTTTAAGTTTTTACAATCTAATGTTTCTATAGTGATGAGGAATTAATAACAGAATACTCAAAGTAATGAAGTAGAAGTATAGAAAAGTTATTTTAACCTGAGATATAGTTATTATATCATTTTGTGGATAACAAAACATATTTTAGGTGAATAAATCTTTTATCCATCTCATCAACATGCCTTTAATCAGCGTTTTGCATTAATTCTTTCAACAAAATTATTTTTTTACATTCCATTTACATATTACATTCTAAATTGTCTTAAATTATCTGTTTAAGTCTATGTATAAATTTCCATCTAATTTCTAGGTTGTGTTTCATATAGTATCGGAGAAAACTTGAAGTTTTTGAAAATTTTTTTGTAAAATTTAGGATCACAATACAGAGTTATCTCCCTTTTCTATAGAAAATACTATTGGTAACTTCAATTTGCAAAAAACCCAAATTTTACTGGATTGAAATTGGCAGATTTTTTTATGGTGAATAAAAACACAATTCCTAAAAACAATCACATAAAAATATTTTCTGTTACAATTACTTTGAGGTTTGACCCTATTTTTTTCATAGACTGACTAGACTACATGACCAGACATAAAAAAAGCAAAGTAGTAACAAAGCAGTTAAAAATCTACAGAAGAGAATTAAAATTTCAAAACATCTTCGACTTAAAAAGTGTTTTCGAATGGAAGTCCCCAGCGTACCACGTGATATCTCATAGCGTTTGTGCGGGACAATTTTGGCAATAGAATCGCATAAATTGACGTTTTCCCGTAATAACGACGTTTTTTGGAGGGGGATATTTGACGTAAACGTTATCCATTTCATTTTTTTAACAAACGTTAAGAGATATTGATCACGTGGTACGCTGTCAAGTTCCATGTAGTAGTGTTTGTTTAAATTTAAAAACTGACAAGTAAAGTCTTACATCAAACTAAAAATAAGAAACCAAAAAAATATCCACATCTTATTTTTTGTCCTCCATAATTAAATGAGGTAACTTCATGTACGTCATTTTTGATGTAATTTCTTTTGACAAATGTTCAGTAAAACAACTTAGTCTTAATACACCGTGAAGTGTTTAAAATTTAAATGTTATTGATTTATTTAACAATTTTATTTTTCTCGAATGTATTTAACTGTAATTTAATTTGTCCCACGGTTTAAGATAAATTTTAAAGACAGATTTACGTTTCCTCGTTATAAATGCGTAACTAAATCAAGTTTTCAAATTCTTGAAATTAAATTCTTGAAATTATTTGTGTGAAACATTGACCATGGACAAATATATTTCTTTAAACAATGAAGAATGAAATAATTTAATCGGAATAATTGAATAATTAAAACTGACTGGCCATTCAACATATCATTAGAAGGTCAGTATCCAGTTGTTCAAAGGGCAATTAGTTTAAACAAAATGGAAGGTAATTTTTCCAAATATTGTTTTAATTAAATACATTACGTAAATATTACATTTCTGATGGGGTGACAATACGGACAGTCACTCTATCAAAAATGTGATATTTATTTTATTATACCGATTGTTGGCTTTTATTATACTGTTCAACCAAAGTACATCACCTAAATGATTCGTCTGTAAACAATTCATCTACATCAACAAGACGCTTGTAACATAAATCTTAGTTAACATTATTTAGAAAAGCGTTGTACTGATTTGGAACACGCTTACGAATGCTTTTAAACCGTATAAAAAAAGTCTTTTTATCTTAAAAACAAGGTGGCTGGTTAGTTGAATGTTGTTTAACGTCCCATCAGCAATTTTTCAGCTATTTGTAACGATACATTTTTATTAATCTCGAAGATTAATATTGACACAAGTTTGTGTGTTACCCGACCGGTTAGGGTCTTAAACAATGACAAAACCTGTCTCCTTTGCGAGTCGACCGAGGTCGAATCCAAAACGAAGAAACCTCTTGAGCTTAAAAACTTGTGCCTTGTGAACCACTCGGCCCCTGCGGCCCTTTTACAAGATATTGATGTTTCTCGTTGTTTATGTATCTTGAATTTTCTTTGTGCTGTAATTTAACTTTTTCAAAATTCATAATCCTTTACAACGTAAAAGTCTTCTATTTCCTCTATCACTACCTCGGTGGTTCAGAAGTAGAGCGTCCGCCTCGAGATTGGGAAGTTGTGGGTTTGAAATCCCGTCAAAATAGATTTTTTTTAAACTTCAAAATGTAAATACAACCATTGAACTATTAAGAATTGCGTTTATAGTGCTATAATTGTTATTGCCGTACCAAGCAAACAATTTACAACGCACACGGCACGTCACTAAGACTGTCTTGCAAGGCAATTTTTAGACAATTTAATGGTTAAACAGTAAATGTTTGCTTAACCATACAACACAAAGCTTGATTCGCAATAATCATCACATTAGATAATATTGAATGACCTTAAAAATAATTCTTAAATTTTCTAAATTCTTTTATTTTCTAAATTGTTTAATTTTCTAAATTCGGACATTTCTATGAAGTGATGTATATTGTTACAACAGACTTTTCCAGTAAAATCATTAAATGATTTAGAATGTCGTGTAAATTAAACGATTTTCAATATTAAAAATATTAAATAAAAATCATTTTTACTTTAACATTTAATATATATTAATTGGTAAAAAATATTTCATGCTTGTTTTTAGTTACTTTCAGGTTTTAAAAAATGCAAAATGTAAAGATAATCATTTAACTGTCCAGAAATAGCATTTATAATTTTATAACTTACGTTGCCGTACAAAACGAACCAATCAAAATGCACTAACGCGCGTTCAGCACTTTGTTGTACCCGGCTTTAAAAGTTTTAACAATACTGTATAACTGCAATTTCTAGACATTTCAATAGTTATTTTTTTGTATAATCTATCTCTCAGTCCAAACGGTGTCCAAAGGTTGTAGTTTTCTTTAAAAAAATACATATATGCAAAAAACATAAAAACATGTCTTTATAGCTAAAGGCTCTAATATGGCCGTCACAATCCAAATGGCGGTCAGTTTACCGAGCATATTTTCGAAATACATATGTCGTTTAATTTCCCCTTTTTACACCTCTCTTCTATATCTCATTACCATACCCTGACATTTGTTTATATAAAATTGTCTCAAGGTGTTACTAAATCATATATAGCGTTAAAACTGGCAATTATTTCTTGCAGGAAATGTGATTTTTACCCCTGTCATTATTACGAAGCAAAAACATGCTTTAAAAGGTCATTATTTAGAACGTCCCAAAATCAGTTAAAATCTAAAACAAAGTTTGGTTTTAGATGTTTTTCACCAAAATGTTCAATTGATCTCCCTAATTTTGATAAAGGGAGAAAGTGCTCGCTTCGTATTTCGGAGGTTGTGGGTTCGAACCCCGAACGGGTCTGACCAAGACTTGAAAATTGGTAGTGACTGTTCCTCCGTAAAGCACTCGGCATTTAGAAATAAATGTAACGGGGTCCTTCGGGATGAGACCTTAAAAATCGATGCCCCGTGTCGCGGAAGGCGTGGCACGTTAAAGAACCCTCCCTGCACATTGCCTTGAGCGCACAGCAAAGTAAAAATTTCTGTCATTTAGCCTATAGCTGATGACGTCTCGATATAAGTGAAATATTCTTGACTGGGACGTAAAACCCATTAAACCAAATCAAATCAATTGATTAAGGGAGAAGACCATGTCTAACGTTTCTTATCAATACCAAAATATTTTTTCGTGTTTGACTGAGTATAGTGGAAGAGAATAGTTGTATTACAGATTCTCTCAATAATATAGAAGTCTGGCACGTAAAGGCAACCTTGACGCTTACATAAATTTGCCTTGTGAACCAACAGCCGCTAGTTACGGCCTTGGCCTCAGTTTTACAATCATTCATTTAGCTCAGTGCACACTCGACCTAAATATTCCCATTTTTCTTCAAGTCATCGAAATTTAAATAATTTTCAGTTTTATGAGGGTTTTTTTTTTTTTTTTTTTTTTTTTTTTTTTTTTTTTTTTTTAACCTACACTAAACAATTCAAATATAACTTTAGATATTCAATTTTAACTGCTCATTATCTTTAAAATTGACATTTAAATTTTCTCTGAGTTTGAGTTGAGTGTACACTCAATTGAGTGAATGATTGTGAAACTGGGGCGAGCTCTGTTAAACCAGAATTATTCGTTGATCTTTGACAAGCAAAATTGACATTTTTCCACGTTAAGATCTGTCCAAAATGATTTCGAACCTAGACGTCGAGAGGGAGATGAGTAATGGTGTTTTTTGCCCCAGTGCCCGGAGAAAACCACCGACCTTCGGCAAGCGAACTGACAAACTTTCTCACACTAGGATCTGTCCCGAGTGGGACTCTAACCCAGGCGGTGAGAGGCACTGTGAACCGTAAGCGCTCTAGACCACTCGGCCACCAAGACGTCGAGAGGGACAGAGATCCGTAAGGTAACGCTTTAGACCATTTAACCTCAAAGACACCCTGTTCCTGAGTAGATTTTTTTTCATCCAGTAAGTCACTTACTATTCGTGTGTTAAAAACCCAATTTTACGAATTTAGCCCTTTCTGGAACCGTGGTAGGCGTTGTACGATAAAGAACTACGTTGTATAATGCCATCAGCGCAATTTCTGCACTTTCGCCTATAGCTGGCTCGATATAAGTGAAATATTCTTGACTGGGACGTTAAACACCATTACTCAACTCAACTCACCTCAACTCAACTTTTGCAGTCAAAACGTATCTACTCAAGTTTAGACCAAAGTTAACGTTATTTGTAAAAACTGTGTCAAGTGGATCGAATTGTCAGTGATGTTTATCGGCAACGAGTGTCAGTTTGCAAGTAACGATTATCAATTATCTATTAACCGACTTGTTATGATTTAAAGATAATCAGTCAAGCAAAGAAGCTTACAATTACTTAGATTTTTTTTTAAAAATTCCCGTTTAAAAACAAGAAAGAATATCTAATGTCTTGTGACTGTTTCTGATCGTTTTAGTTGAGCAGTAAAACTGAATTAATGCTGATATCTCGTGACAAATAGAAAATTTTGAATATTAGAAGTTTCCGACTTTTTATTTTATTTTATTTTATTTCGTTTATTTTATTCCTTTAAACAAAATTGTCACGTGTAAAATTTTGAATATTAGCAGTTTCCGACTTTTTATTTTATTTTATTTTATTTTATTTTATTTTATTTTATTTTATTTCGTTTATTTTATTCCTTTAAACAAAATTGTCATGTGTAAAATTTTGAATATTTCTATTGGTAAAAATTCAAAATTTAGCTCATGGCAAATAGTGAAAATGAATTATTTTCAATTTCCTGTAATTCTCACCTACGTGCACAAGTGGTTTGTTTGGTTTTTTTTTTTTTTTTTTTTTTTTTTTTTTTTTTTTTTTTTTTTTATTAATTTGTAATACTGTGTCTAATATCTGGTTACATAACTTTTTAAAAACTTATATATGAACTGAAAATATCGACCTAATTTGTTTAATTCAACTATGTTTTCATATAGTTTCTGTCTGCATTTTTTTTTTTTTTTTTTTTTTTTTTTTTTTTTTTTTTTGATCTAGGATGCCATGATAACGTTTTTTCATTGTGAGTATTGACCGACACACCGTGACCGGTTCCTACTTTCAAAAACATTTTAATAAAGATTTTATTTTCTTAAGTAGACAACAGAGATTTAGTGTAACAACATAATGACATCTATCTATCTATCTATCTATCTATCTATCTATCTATCTATCTATCTATCTATCCATCTATCTATCTATCTATCTATCTATCTATCTATCTATCTATCTATCTATCTATCTATGTTATCTGTTATTTATTTATTTATGTATGTATTTATTTATTCTATATTTTGGAAAAAAGCTAAATAACGTGTAGGTAAGGGCATCGTTCTGGCCCCAGTTTCACAATCATTCACTCAACTGAGTGCACATTCGACTCAAATAGTCCCAATTTTCACTCATCAATATTTTTAAATTTTGAAGTTTTATGAGACAATGTTTTGTTTTGTTCAACATATCTCTGCTCAACAATTGAAGTTTAACATTAGTCAATTTTAACTGTGCAATCACGGTTTTAAAAAAATTGACATTGAAATATTCCCTAATTTGAGTTGAGTGTACACTCAGTTGAGTGAATGATTGTGAAACTAGGGCCTGATCGTTAGGATATAAATGATTTTAAAGTGGTATATTTGTGATGACATAGGGTTGTTGAAATGATGTTTAACGGCGCATCAACAATTTTATCTATTCGCGACGAGAGAAGGTTATACCAACTATTGTTATAATCACTATTGAATAATTTTAGATTAAGTTTGCGTATACATGTGTGTGATATGCGCTTGTGTATCATAGCCTGTCGAGTACTAGCGCGCATTCTAGGAAGGTGCTAGTACATGTAGTATGTCGCAGAAAAGCATTTCATTTCCACAAGTCCACTATCCTGACACGGGGTGAACCAGTCGATATTCTATCCTCCTAATCCCAAGCGCCAGGCGAGAAAGTAAAATCTCAAATTGTAAAGTTTTATGTATGACCTGGTCGGGGTTCGAACCCCATGACCTACTGCTGTCGAGACAGACGTGTACCATTGAGCCACCGAGGCGATTATGATGACGTAAATTCGCTTTTATCACTTTATCTTTATCAGAAGTTTTGATCCTAACAGATACGTCGAAAGATATGTATAGATATTCCTTTCTAGAAATTTAATTTCAAAAGATTCTATAAAGTTTCTATAAACGTCATGAAAATTTAAAGTTGGTACACATTATATTGTCATATACCACTTTTTGAATTTAATCATAAAAATACATTCAAAAAGTGGTCTATGTATTGTCATTTTTATGATTAAATACAAAATGTGGTATATGGCAATATAGTATAAAACCAAAATGTTTACTGGAGAGAGAGAGAGAGAGAGAGAGAGAGAGAGAGAGAGAGAGAGAGAGAGAGAGATGTGGTGCATATAGTTGTTGAATATTGAATTTCACAATGGATGTCATATGGGGATGTAGCTCAGTGGTAGAGCGTTCGCTTTGCATGTGAAAGGCCCGGGGTTCGATCCCCCGCATCTCCAATATATTTTTTAAATTTAAATACAATGTGATGAAATGGCATTAATTGTCATCAAAGTTTGAATATCTTATCAATTAATTACTATATAGATCCAGCGACATATTTTTTAACAGATTGAAGATATTCATTCTTTATTCCCTATAAAATCTTTTTTAATGTTGAGGAATATCGAAATACTAGTAAAAGACGCGAACATTAGAAGTGTTTAAACCGAACTATTCTAAAACATTCTAAGAACCCAACCCACCCCGCCCGTCTTAATTTGACATTGTGACCATTGAACTTTGACCATAATCTTTGACCATAATTTCTGAATTTGGTAGACCCTGTTTGTATATATGTGTTCCAAAATTTATCCAAACTTATTGATAAATGTGGAAATTATGACTTCGCTTAACAAGACAAGAACTGCTGGACTTATTCACATACTGAAATGAAATGCTAATGAAGTTGGGATTGAAAAACCTGATGTTCTTAAAGTTCTATGAAACTAGTCTGAATTATTGTCTCAAAAACAGCAAATTCAGTTGTTTATTTTCAAGCATATTAAACAAACAGAACTACCCCGTCTACATCACGCGACATTTAAAACGGACATTTTAAATGTCGCTGGCTACATTTTTTGAATTCATACCTTTAGACTAACATCTTTATATATATATATATTCTTTATTTTTTTAAAAATAATTTCCACAATCATTTCAGCGTTGATACGTGTATATGAAACTTGGTTCTTAGCTTCTACACTGGTCGTGTCCTAGGTCTTAGTAAGTAATTATCTAATGATATTTTGTAGAAGTGACCTTAAGAGGTCAATAAAATGTCCCCACCCCCACACACGATATACGTTACTATCGTCAATAGTATGTCTTTACCTCATGATCAGCTCATAGATAGGTAATAATTGTCATAACGGAATGTCAAACCCGGGTTTTACAATGACAAATTGGCTTACACACATGGGCTAAATGTCCACCTATTTGATGGTTTTTTAACTATCATTAAAGGTCTTCAGGTTAATTTGTGGTCAGTCCTTACGTATTTCAAATACGAAGTTTTTCTTTACAACTGTGGCCTTGAAAAACATAGAATACCACTTTACTGCAGGGTCAACGTATGGGTTATTAGACCAATGGTCAAAATGTTAAAAAATTACCAATCACGGGCATAAACTTAATTCGTGCTAATTTGAAAATTTAAAGATAATTTATTCAAATTAAAAGTTCGGTAAACCGTGATTGTTTTAGCGGATTTATATTCACTATAATATAATAAGTTGATAAATTTTGGAAAATGTTTTATTTTTCCAAATCTTGTACCCCTTCCAGAACCTCACGAAAGTAAGGATAGAAATATTTGCTGGACATAAAAAATATGGGTTTCGTTAATGACAATTTATTTCAGGTCCTAGAAAACGTAACCCGGAAAAAGAAAGACTATAATTTAGAATCGGATGAGCTAGTGCACTGACAATTGCAAGAAATTCCGAGATCAACATGCATTTCATGGACTTAAGAAGACTAATTATTTTCATATTTCTAATGTTGCTTGATAATGTCATTGGAATGAATATAATCGATGTTTTGAAAAATAACGATGGAAAAACGTTTGTAAATTTGGCGGAAATTGCTGGACTTCGGCAAAAGTTGGAAACAGGTGAGTAAATTTTAATAAAACAAGTATATCATCTGTTTAAATAATTTTGTATTTTCCAGGAAACTCATATGATCTGTTGTTTGTTGTTAGGTAAAATAACACTTGTTATAGTTTTTTTAAATGCACATTTAAAAAAAAAAAATCACTGATTATGCAAGTTTTGTTAAGGCTGTACTTTGACAACACTACTGGGTTACCACAAACATTGACATTTTGTTTGACTTTTCTCTACATTATTATTTAATTTACCAGGACTAAATGACCGATTGATATAAAACGTTCGCTTATGGATCACAGAACCTCTCACTGCCTAGGTTCAAACCAAACTCGGGCAAAACCTAGCATGAGAATGTGGAAAAGTTTTTTTTTAAGTTTGCTGTAAAACGGGGCTTTCTCTGGACACCTTTTCTAACCTATTGATAACAGCTTCAAAATAAGCGAAAATATATTGACAAGGATTAAAAAAAACAACTCCTTTCCAATTATCGAGACATTGAACACGACGTTGAGAGTTAAACAACCAACCAGTTTATACAGTTTATACTGAAAATTTCATAGTTGCTCTCTTCAATAAAAAAAGCAATCTATATTGTATTCTTCATTATAAGCAATGGCTCTACATTGGCGGATTCAAGGGGAGTTGTGGGAATTGCGCATGCAACCCCTTTTAAAAATTTCAAAAGAGAGAAAAAGAGAGGAATGTTACCAAAAGGTCCCTTAAACCCACATTAGAACTCTGGACCTGCTGGGGGCCTTTAGCGGCCCCAAGACCCCTCGCCTCTGGGGATTTGAGCTTTCGACGCTCGCAGTATCTCATGAAAATTCTCACCATCCCCCTTTCATAAGATTCTGGATCCGCCCTGCCTCTAGGTCATCAATTAATTCGTAGTACATTTTCTTACTTAAACATTTATAATAGATAAATAAAGATGACTATTGTCTAATTGTATGACCTTCTTGATTATATTATAATTATTATTATTATTATTATTATTATTATTATTAGTTACGTACACTGTCGTCGTTTTCTGTGGGGATCTCGTTTTATTAAACTTAGATTAGGGACCATGATTACATATTTAGCCGTCGTTTTTGACAAAAGTTTTTTATCATGCTAATATAAAGTCATTGATCGCAGATTCTAGCCGTCGTTTTCCTGAAAAGTTATTTTTTATTTATCATACATAGATCAAGGACGTTTTCCGTGTTGTTTTCATTTCATAATTAGATCAGGGCTTTAGATCGCAGGTTGTAGCTGTCTTTTTCGTTTGTTTTTAACATGTTTAGATCAAGGCATAGATCGCAGATAACGGAAAGTTGTTTTTTTTTAGATCTAGCCGCCGTTTTAGTGGAAAGGTTTTTTAGATCAGGGAATTAGATCAAAGATTCTAGCCGCCGTTTTAGTGGAAAGGTTTTTTTAGATCAGGGAATTAGATCAGAGATTCTCGCCGCCGTTTTAGTGGAAAGTTTTTTTTAGATCAAGGAATTAGATCAAAGATTCTAGCCGCAGTTTTAGTGGAAAGGTTTTTTTTAGATCAGGGAATTAGATCAGAGATTCTCGCCGCCGTTTTAGTGGAAAGGTTTTTTTAGATCAGGGAATTAGATCAAAGATTCTAGCCGCCGTTTTAGTGGAAAGGTTTTTTTTTTAGATCAGGGAATAGTTCAAAGATTCTAGCCGCCGTTTTACTGGAAAGGTTTTTTAGATCAGGGAATTAGATCAAAGATTCTAGCCGCCGTTTTAGTGGAAAGGTTTTTTTAGATCAGGGAATTAGATCAAAGATTTTAGCCGCCGTTTTTGTGGAAAGTTTTTTTAGATCACAGAATTAGATCAAAGATTCTAGCCATCGTTGTAGTGGAAAGTAAAATTACGTGTATACTTATAACTGACAAAATATTTCCTGTCATTCCAACAATTCATCTGAGTAATGTCTTGCCAATGATTAAAAAGTATACACTTGTTACTTGTTTTTCATAGAGGCCTCTCTCATCTTTCTTATATATATATATATTATTTCAGACTAGTGATTAATGGACCCTACATATGTTGTTATTTTCTTTATTCTTTTATATGTATGTGCTATGCTTTTAGTCAAAACGCCACTGCGGTAGCTCAGTTGGTAGAGTGCTCGCTCCGTAAGTGGAAGGTCGTGGGTTCGAACCCCGGCCGGGTCTGACCCAAGACTTGAAAGTGGGTAGTGACTGTTCTTTCGCCAAGCACTCGGCATTACGAAATGCCGTGAAAGCCACGGTTCTTTCGGATGGGAACTGAAAATAAACGAGGTCCCGTGTCATGGCGTGGCACGATAAAGAACCCTGCTGTATAATGCCATCAGTGCAACGCACAGGCAAAATTTCTGCACTTTCGCCTATAGCTGGCGACGTCTCGATATAAGTTAAATATTCTTGACTGGGACGTTAAACACCATTACTCAACTCAACTCTCAACTTTTAGTCAAAACATCACGAATTACTACTGATTTATGTCATATTTGGCCTTATACAACATTCTTGTAACAATTAGCTTAAAACAGTTCATATTTTTTCAGATTTTTTTAAAGGTTATTTTATTATTAAAAACAATAACATAATGCTCCTATATTTTGAGTGTTTAAATACTAGTAGATAGATAAATAAATAGACAGGTAGATAAACATAAATAGAATAATAATAATAATAATAATAATAATAATAATAATAATAATAATAATAAAATATATAAATAATTTTTTTTAAACATTGCATTAAGCGGAAAAGCGTTTCAGTGGCTGGTTTTGTTTCCAATGCTTTATTTTGTTGGGACTTTAATGCTTCAAGTGTTCATGAACATGGTTGGATCATTTCAAAAAGACTGGAGATGTTGTTTTTATTATTTTTTTTCTCCAATTTCTCCCTACCTTGCTTCCATTACGGTTTCCATTGGCTTGAGGGTAAATTTGTTCAAAGTCGCAAATACCTACAAAACTGCTGATGTGTCTTTATTGTTCAACTTACTTAATTAAGTTTGTTCTTACATCGTGTTTTACAATGAAATGATTTACATGTACATATTTGGATTTTACTTAAACATTGACAGTCTTAGTAACGAGAGACAAAGCGTTTCAACTTTTACATCTACATGCAATAACTTGGTGTAGTGGCATGGATTTTTCTTTTAGTTTAATTTTTGATTTTTTTCAGAAGCATTGACAATTTTTTTTTCACCTAGCGACAAAGCGACAGTGTTTTTTATTTTGTTCAGAAACACTGACGATTTTTGCACCTAGCGACCAAGCATTCCAGTGGTTACTAATGTAAACAAAAACCGATTAGAATTTATTAACAAAAACTGACTGAATATACATGTATTGAATAATTTTTTTTTCAGATACACTGACAATTTTTGCACCTAGCGACAAAGCGTTTCAGCGATTACCTGTGTTTTTGATGGAGATGTTGCGGCAGGATAATAATACATTACACACAATGTTATCATACCACATAGTGCAAGGAACTGTGACAACTAATGGGATAAGAAACAATAGAAAATTAAAGGCACTTTCAGGGTTACCTATACGATTAAACGTGTATAGATCTAGAAAGGTAATACATACCATATGAACATACACACATACTATATATAAAAATGTCACTTGTGTAAAAGCACGTGGTCTTAAAGGTGTGATGTTAAAAATAGCATAACACATTCATACATGGTGCAAAAAACACGAGGCATAAAGACAAGCCTAGTGGAGAATGAGTAGAGCTATGATGTTTTACGTCCCAGTTAAGTAATGGTGTTTAACTTCCAGTGTAGTAAAGGTGTTTAACTTTCCAATGTAGTAAGGTGTTTAACTTTCCAGTGTAGTAATGGTGTTTAACTTCCAGTGTAGTAAATGTGTTTAACTTTCCAATGTAGTAAGGTGTTTAACTTTCCAGTGTAGTAATGGTGTTTAACTTCCAGTGTAGTAAAGGTGTTTAACTTTCCAATGTAGTAAAGGTGTTTAACTTTCCAGTGTAGTAAAGGTGTTTAACTTTCCGGTGTAGTAAAGGTGTTTAACTTTCCAGTGTAGTAAAGGTGTTTAACTTTCCAGTGTAGTAATGGTGTTTAACTCTCCAGTGTAGTAAAGGTGTTTAACTTTCCAGTGTAGAAAAGGTGTTTAACTTTCCAGTGTAGTAAAGGTGTTTAACTTTCCAGTGTAGAAAAGGTGTTTAACTCTCCAGTGTTAACCTTTCCAGTGTAGTAATGGTGTTTAACTTTCCAGTGTAGTATAGGTGTTAAACTTTCCAGTGTAGTAAAAGTGTTTAACTTTCCAGTGTTAACCTTTCCAGTGTAGTAATGGTGTTTAACTTTCCAGTGTAGTAATGGTGTTTAACTTTAAAGTGTAATAAAGGTGTTTAACTGTCCAGTGTAGTAAAGGTGTTTAACTTTCCAGTGTAGTAATGGTGTTTAACTTTCCAGTGTAGTAATAGTGTTTAACTTTCCAGTGAAGTAATGGTGTTTAACTTTCCAGTGTAGTAATGTCGTTTAACTTCCATTGTAGTAAAAGTGTTTTATTTTCCAGTGTAGTAATGGTGTTTAACTTCCAGTGTAGTAAAAGTGTTTAACTTTCAAGTGTAGTTATGGTGTTTAACTTTCCAGTGAAGTAAAAGTGTTTAACTTTCCAGTGAAGTAAAAGTGTTTAACTTTCCATTGTAGTAAAAGTGTTTAACTTTCCAGTGTAGTAAAGGTGTTTGACTTTCCAGTGTAGTAAAAGTGTTTAACTTTCCAGTGTAGTAAAAGTGTTTAACTTTCCAGTGTAGTAATGATGTTAAACTTTCAAGTGTTTAACTTTCCAGTGTTTAACTTTCCAGTGTTTAACTTTCCAGTGTAGTAAAAGTGTTTAACTTTCCAGTGTAGTAATGGTGTTAAACTTTCCAGTGTTTAACTTTCCAGTGTAGTAAAAGTGTTTAACTTTCCAGTGTAGTAAAGGTTTTTAACTTTCCAATGTAGTTAAAGTGTTTAACTTTCCAGTGTAGTAATGGTGTTAAACTTTCCAGTGTTTAACTTTTCAGTGTAGTAAAAGTGTTGAACTTTCCAGTGTAGTAAAGGTTTTTAACTTTCCAGTGTAGTTAAAGTGTTTACCTTTCCAGTGTAGTAATGGTGTTAAACTTTCCAGTGTTTAACTTTCCAGTGTAGTAAAAGTGTTTAACTTTCCAGTGTAGTAAAGGTTTTTAACTTTCCAGTGTAGTTAAAGTGTTTAACTTTCCAGTGTTTAACTTTCCAGTGTAGTAAAAGTGTTTAACTTTCCAGTGTAGTTAAAGTGTTTAACTTTCCATTGTAGTAATGGTGTTTAACTTTCCAGAGTAGTAATTGTGTTTAACTTTCCAGTGTACTAAAGGTATTTAACTTTTCAGTGTAGTAATGGTGTTTAACTTTCCAGTGTAGTAAAAGTGTTTAACTTTCCAGTGTAGTAAAGGTTTTTAACTTTCCAGTGTAGTTAAAGTGTTTAACTTTCCAGTGTAGTAATGGTGTTAAACTTTCCAGTGTAGTAAAAGTGTTTAACTTTCCAGTGTAGTAAAGGTTTTTAACTTTCCAGTGTAGTTAAAGTGTTTACCTTTCCAGTGTAGTAATGGTGTTAAACTTTCCAGTGTTTAACTTTCCAGTGTTTTACTTTCCAGTGTAGTAAAAGTGTTTAACTTTCCAGTGTAGTAAAGGTTTTTAACTTTCCAGTGTAGTTAAAGTGTTTAACTTTCCAGTGTTTAACTTTCCAGTGTAGTAAAAGTGTTTAACTTTCCAGTGTAGTTAAAGTGTTTAACTTTCCATTGTAGTAATGGTGTTTAACTTTCCAGAGTAGTAATTGTGTTTAACTTTCCAGTGTACTTAAGGTATTTAACTTTTCAGTGTAGTAATGGTGTTTAACTTTCCAGTGTAGTAAAAGTGTTTAACTTCCCAGTGTAGTTAAGGTTTTTAACTTTCCAGTGTAGTTAAAGTGTTTAACTTTCCAGTGTAGTAATGGTGTTAAACTTTCCAGTGTTTAACTTTCCAGTGTAGTAAAAGTGTTTAACTTTCCAGTGTAGTAAAGGTTTTTAATTTTCCAGTGTAGTTAAAGTGTTTACCTTTCCAGTGTAGTAATGGTGTTAAACTTTCCAGTGTTTAACTTTCCAGTGTAGTAAAAGCGTTTAACTTTCCAGTGTAGTAAAGGTTTTTAACTTTCCAATGTAGTTAAAGTGTTTAACTTTCCAGTGTTTAACTTTCCAGTGTTTAATTTTCCAGTGTAGTAAAAGTGTTTAACTTTCCAGTGTAGTTAATGTGTTTAACTTTCCATTGTAGTAATGGTGTTTAACTTTCCAGAGTAGTAATTGTTTTTAACTTTCCAGTGTACTAAAGGTATTTAACTTTTCAGTGTAGTAATGGTGTTTAACTTTCCAGTGTAGTAAAGGTGTTTAACTTTCCAGTGTAGTAAAGGTGTTTAACTTAACAGTGTAATGATGGTGTTTAACTGTCCAGTGTAGTAAAGGTGTTTAACTGTCCAGTGTTGTAAAGGTATTTTACTTTCCATTGTAGTTATGGTGTTTAACTTTCCAGTGTAGTAAAGGTGTTTAACTTTCCAGTGTAGTAAAGGTGTTTAACTTTCAAGTGCGGTAATGGTGTTTAACTTTCAAGTGTAGTAATGGTGTTTAACTTTCCAATGTAGTAAAGGTGTTTAACTTTCCAATGTAGTAATGGTGTTTAACTTTCCAGTGTAGTAAAGGTGTTTAACTTTCCAGTGTAGTAAAGGTGTTTAACTTTCCAGTGTAGTAAAGGTGTTTAACTTTCAAGTGCGGTAATGGTGTTTAACTTTCAAGTGTAGTAATGGTGTTTAACTTTCCAATGTAGTAAAGGTGTTTAACTTTCCAATGTAGTAAAGGTGTTTAACTTTCCAATGTAGTAAAGGTGTTTAACTTTCCAGTGTAGTAAAGGTGTTTAACTTTCAAGTGCGGTAATGGTGTTTAACTTTCAAGTGTAGTAATGGTGTTTAACTTTCCAATGTAGTAAAGGTGTTTAACTTTCCAATGTAGTAATGGTGTTTAACTTTCCAGTGTAGTAAAGGTGTTTAACGTCAATTTATCGCCATACTATAAAGCCATTTAATGCACCATAATAACCTTGTTTTCCAGCTTTTCGCCGCCATACTGTGCAGCATTGTTGTAATGCACCTTAATAACTGCTCTCCAGCTTTTCACCGATATACTTTGCAAACTTGTTATAATGCCCCTTAATCACTGCTCCCCAGCTTTTCGCCGCTATACTGTACAAACTTGTTGTAATATCCTTAAATAAATGCTCCTAAGCTTTTCACCTATATACTGTACAAACTTGTTGTAATGCCCCTTAATAACTGCTCCCCAGCTTTTCATCGCTATACTATACAACCTTATTGTAATATCCTTAAATAAATGCTCATAAGCTTTTCACCTATATACTGTACAAACTTGTTGTAATGCCCCTTAATAACTGCTCCCTAGCTTTTCACCGCTATACTGTACAACCTTGTTGTAATATCCTTAAATAAATGCTCCTAAGCTTTTCACCTATATACTGTGCAACTTGTTATAATGTCCCTTAATAACAACTCCCTAGCTTTTCACCGCTATACTGTGAAAACTTGTTTTAATGCCCCAGAATAACTGCTCCCTAGCTTTTCACCGCTATACCGTGAAAACTTGTTATGTTGCCCCTAAATAACTTTGTTTTCCAACTTTTTCACCGCTATACCGTGAAAACTTGTTTTATTGCCCCTTAATAACTGCTCCCCAGCTTTTCACCGCTATACTGTGAAAACTTGTTATAATGCCCCTAAGTAACTGCTCCCTAGCTTTTCACCGCTATACCGTGAAAACTTGTTATTATGCCCCTTAATAACTGCTCCCCAGCTTTTTACCGCGTTACTGTCCAAACTTGTTATACTGCCCCTTAATAACTGCTCCCCAGCTTTTCACCGCTATACTGTGCAAACTTGTTATAATGCCCTTTAATAACTGCTCCCCAGCTTTTACCGCTTTACTGTGCAAACTTGTTATATTGCCCTTAATAACTGCTCCCCAGCTTTTTACCGCTTTACTGTGCAAACTTGTTATAATTCCCCTTAATAACTGCTCCCCAGCTTTTCACCCCTATACTCTGAAAACTTGTTATATTGCCCCTTAATAACTGCTCCCCAGCTTTTCACCGCTATACTGTGCAAACTTGTTATAATGCCCCTTAATAACTGCTCCCCAGCTTTTTCCGCTTTACTGTGCAAACTTGTTATATTGCCCTTAATAACTGCTCCCCAGCTTTTTACCGCTTTACTGTGCAAACTTGTTATAATGCCCCTTAATAACTGCTCCCTAGCTTTTCACCCCTATACTGTGCAAACTTGTTGTACTGCCTCTTAATTACTACTCCCCATCTTTTTACCGCCCTATCCTTGTCATTCTTTGCAACAAGAATGTTCAGAAATGGTTATTAAGATGAAATTCTTTTCTTTTCTTAATTGGATAGCAGAGTGAAGGTTCTTCAGAAGTTTTTGGAATGATTCCATTAAATCTACAGATTTTGTCTAAATTAAAAAGCAGTCGATTAGGCTTCCATTCAGTTTTTTTTTATATTACTTGCCAAATAATTGTCCTCCTTTTTGTATAATTTTTGCTCAAGGAACCACATGTTCAGTATCACATACGAATGTGCCAATTTTGGTGTCCTTTGTAGTTCATGTGCACAATATTGTAAATAGTATTTTTCGTCGAAAAAAAAAGAATTCCTCTATGAGATTAGTGTAACTGCTTAAATGATGGAATTCTAAAGTAAATGGCTTCTGGATGGCACTTTATCCAATATCTGATTGTCCCAATACCCAGGTAATACAGGATGTTAGGGTAAAGACTAGTGACATCAAATGTTACCAAGAGTGGAGTGGAGCAATGGTATTTTGCGCCCCAGTCAAGATTCATTCACTTGCTTCTAGGCGGTCAGTTCTGGAATGGCGGAAGAAATCGGAGTGCCCGGACAAAACCACCGACCTTCGACAAGCGAACTGACAAACTTTCTCACACTGGGATCTGTCCCGAGTGGGATTCGAACCTAGGCGGTGAGAGGCGAATGTTACTAAGAATGATGAATGATAAATATATATATATATATATATATATATATATATATATATATATATATATATATATATATATATATATATATATATATTCAAGACTTAAAAATGAGTTTAAATGTTTTCTAAAACATAACTGAAATTGTAAAACATATTTCATCGTTGTGTACGGTTCTTCCTGTTACGTATTTTTAAAATATAAAATGGCTTTACATACATAGATATTGATATTACCTACATACTTAACATTAGGTTATCCCTAATTCCTGGATTATAGAATTGTGTCAATCCGATTATATTTCCAAAGGTTCAGGAAGTATTATAATTACAGGTAAATACAGACAAAACGGGATATTTTTTCAAAATACTAGTAATTACGCTTGATGAGTAAGTTTATCTATGTTTATGAAAATTAAAGGTATTTTTTAATGAGTTGTAACTTTTATGATGGTTTTAGATATGAGCTGTACAGTAAAATGAATACTTTTTATACTAATTTTAATGATTTATGTGAGGAAGACAAATCTATTGTTTTAATGACTGATATAAATATTCAACCGTTTTAAGCAAAGTGTATTTTAAATATGAGCAATAGGAAAAGTTGTTTTTTAAACAGATTGTAAAGCATCACTATTTATTTTGAATGTATTTATGAAAATACAATTAATGTTTGAAGTGTCTTGTAAGTCTTTTAGGCTGGATGTAAAAGTTATTTTATATAAATTATGTATAAGTTTTTATATGTAGATAACAGCTTTTATATGTAACACTTAAATAAAATATTTAGAACTTGAACTATATTAAATAGGAAAATAAACAAAACAAAACAAAACCATGAAAGTTAATTGCCAGGTGCTTAAGTAAACAGATAAATAATGTTGTTTTATCTGTTGAGTAAAGGCTTAAATATCTGGATGTAACTCTCTCTCTCTCTCTCTCTCTCTCTCTCTCTCTCTCTCTCTCTCTCTCTCTCTCTCTCCTAAAATCACCGTTTTCTGTAAAACATTTATAACGGCATTATTAAAAATTTACTATTTCAATCTTTAGCACAATTTGCCTTAAAGGTAACCTCTCTATAAGGACCACCTGCTTATAAAGGCCAATAAAATTCTAATCCAGTTGCTCTTTATTTATATTATTTGAACTTGTATATAAAGGTCACCTGTCCATAAAGGCCACTTCTACTAATTCAAACGGATGGCCTTTATAGACAGGTTTGACTGTATGTTGATTGACAAACAAACTATGTTAGGATTGTTTACTCCACTACGATGAAGTGTTAGTCGATATATCAGCTTTGTAAATTTCATGGCATTTAGTACAACTTTAAACGTAAATTAAATTTTTCGTTTTGCAATTAAAATTGTGCCTGACCTTGAACGTTTTGTTTGCGTTTTTAAAGTAAAATGCGGAACGGGCTTTTATTTCGTTGCAACACTTGCACCTTGGTTGATAACAAGCCGAAAAGTTGAATATTCTTGATCAGGAGTTGTAAATCGCGCGTTTGTTAACATATGTTTTAAGTTTATTATTATTATTATTATTATTATTATTATTATTATTATTATTATTATAATTATTATTATTATTATTATTAAATGTGTGTTCGTGTTGTAAATGTTGATACGAAAAATGTAATAGTCTTTGAACCGACTTTATTTTTCTTGACAGTTGATCCTTGTGGAAGGAACCATGTTAGAATTCCAGGATAAAACAGCTAGCAATGGCGTTGTGCACATTATGGATAGAATAATGAGACCTCCACACGGAACTATTATGGATATTCTTAAAGCTGATCCTGATAACAGCATATTTGTAGGACTTATCAAAAGAGCAAATCTTGAGAAGTTGCTTAGTGACACGAGTACGTAATATATACTTAGCAACAATACGATGAAAACTGTGGATATTTCATGTGGTGTTTAAATGAATTTTAGTGTACTGTAAGTCAGCTAGTTTATTTGTTAAAAAAAATAAATGTGCTCTATTTCGAGCGGTGTTTTTATTAAATATCTTAGTACACGTATATATATACCAACGTAAGTGTATTTAAATGTAGTAAGATCTCCATTATGGAGTATAGTAAATTATCGCTAATACAAAGTTTCGATAATAAGAAAAAAATTGTGTAAATCAGGTAATGATTTATAACTCAAAAGCCAAACTTCATACATATATATTGTCTGTACAAATATGGATTTAACTATGAAAGATTAATATTGATGCCATTTTTGAATTTGTTAATATCAATCATAAAGAAAATCGAGATTCCAAAAAAAAAAAAAAAAAAAAAAATTAAAAAATAAAAATAAACTGTTACCTTTATTTCTCGATGAAACATGTAGTGTTCAAAAAGTGATATATCTTGATTTCTGTTTCTTTCTTAAAGTATCAATCATCGCTTTCGTATTTTGTCATTTTCATTCGTTCTTTAAAAATCTGCTTGCTTGTTCGTCAAATGCAATCTGTCCGTCTGACCGATTTAACGAGGATAATTGTATTGCAAGCACTGAGAAACCATGTAACGAATTCCTCTAAAATTATAATAAGCAAAATATCTCGAAAAATGGAATTTTGCTCGACACGATTATTTTTAGGAGCCATTTTTAGTATTTCAAATCTCATGTTTCACAACAGATAATATTAATTCATCTATTATTTCATTATTGTGTGTAATTTCCTCTAAACAGGTTCTGCGTTTTTTGTGTAAAATTTTAATTAACTATTTTAAATATTGATCGAGTGTTCAATTTTTTCCCCTGTAAACTACCTTCAAAATACTGTACAAACGATTCCATTTATTGTAAAGTTGTACATTTCATCGCCGTTGACACTTTTGTTAATAATGCCATGGCAACGTTTTCTTTCTGCAAACTCGATGGCATACCAGAACGCGCGCGCACGTATACGTATAACCCTGATGGATTAACTCTTATCCACAACATTGAAAAAATACGAAAATAAGAGTTAACAGATAAAGTTCAATGTTGAAGTTTATGCAGTTAAATCCATACGCTTTTGTATTCATTAAAAGTAGTTTTGTGATCCATGATGGCGTTTTTTAACGTTCAGATAGATATTTTATTTATCTCAACTAATTTTTAAAAAATATCTTTGATTACAGATTCCAACCTGACGGTATTTGCGCCAACAAATTCAGCTTTTTCTGATCCGTTAAGTAAACTGTATTTGGGCAATATCAAAGATACCAAAGTACTTAAAGGTAATCATGTTTAATATACATAGCTCTGAAATTTTTTTTTTTTTTCTTTTCTTTTTCTTTTTTTTTTTTTTTTTTTTTTTTTTGTTAGTTTAAACAGCATCTTATTTCGTTAAGTCATTATACAAACAAATTTACATAACACAAATAAGGGATTCCAGAACAAGAGTAGGACTTTTTTATAACCTATGCTTTTGTCGTTATTTGAACACTGATTGTCTCACCCTAATTAATTAAATAATTTATTTATTTATTTATTTATTTATAGCATACAGCTTTCAAATTTTGAAATACGGTCGCTAACAATGCTTTCAACACTTAAAAATGAAAAAAAAAATATGGTTCGCATAAAATGACGTTGGCCGCAATTTGAGCGAAGTTGGGTCAATCAGTTGAGCTAAGCGTATTAAGTTAACGAAATCTTTAGTTAAAGGATGATTGTGAAACCGGGCCAGTCAAATTATTTAATGTTAATTTATCCTTTTTTTTTATTTTTTTATTTTTTTAATATATTTTTTTAAATTTTTTTTAGGTATTCTGAGTTACCATATCTTACCAAAGATTTTATACCAACTTGCTATAGGCAACGGAACACATACAACGTCCTTACTGAACACAAAGGATAGATTGAGATTTCGCAACTACGATCTAGGTGAGTTTGGTAATGTATAATTTGTACCTTGGGGTACAAAATAAATTTTAAAAAAAAATAAAAATAAAAATATATATAAAAATAAATAAAACATGCCTTTTGCAGGAACAACCGCGCAACTAAGAACATATAAAACAATACAAAATAGCGAAACAAGACAAAGCAAGGAAAGAAACACATATTGTTGGGACTTTGGAAGAATACTCTAACAGAGGTGTGGTTATAGTACCAACGGGAGAGACCGGTTAAACAAAATGCTCTTACTTAATTATACCTAACCTCCATTAAGCTTTATTTTTAAGTATATCTTGTGTAAAATTGATAATTTCGTGGATTTTCATTTTGTGTAATTTTTTTGTGTCCTCTTTTAAATTTGGCACATTAGTTTACGAAAGCCTATTAGGCTCATGAATAAAAAAAATTAAAAGGCGTAATAACGCGAAATAAAGGCGTAATAACGCGAATTAAAGGCGTAATAACGCGAAATAAAGGCGTTATAATGCAAAATAAAGGCATAATAACGCGAATTGAAAGGCGTAATAACGCGAAATAAAGGCGAAATAACGCGAATTGAAAGGCGTAATAACGCGAAATAAAGGCGTTATAACGCAAAATAAAGGCATAATAACGCGAATTGAAAGGCGTAATAACGCGAAATAAAGGCGTAATAACGCGAAATAAAGGCGTTATAACGCAAAATAAAGGCGTAATTACGCGAATTAAAGGCGTAATAACGCGAATTAAAGGCGTAATAACGCGAATTGAAAGGCGTAATAACGCGAAATAAAGGCGTAATAACGCGAATTGAAAGGCGTTATAATGCGAAGTGAAAGGCGTTATAATGCCTTTTTGTCTATATATAGAGCAGTCACTTCCCTTGAGAATCGTTTCTCTCCAAAGGTTAATATCCCTTTCCACAAACAGATTGATTTTAGTTTAAATTCTTTTAGACAGCCTACAGAAAATAAAAGTGAATAAACCTTGATCTGTCTATATTAACTAAGATAGATACAAATGTCATTTAATCACTATTAAAAGTTAATCAGGATCTAATTCATAAATAGCCATGTGTACAAAGACACTCTTTATGAAAAATACTTTAAAATCGACAAATGGTACGGTTTCAGAAATAACTATTCATTTCAGCGCAGAATCGGATGATGTACAGTTTTTTAAATTTTCATAGAAATTATACATATAAAAACTAATTACATTACATATAATGTATATGTGCAGGACACACACACACATACACACACACACACACACACACACACACACACACACACACACACACACACACACAGAGACTTTTAATAATGTATGTAATGGGGCGGAAAATAGACCTTTAAACCCTGAACCTCCACACCATTATGGTAAGCAACTTGCGTCATAAAACGAAATAAGGGGTTTTAAGGCGAATTGAAAGGCGTTATAACGGGAAATAAAGGCGTAATAACGCGAAATAAAGGCGTTATAACGCCTTTCAATTCGCGTTATTATGCCTTTCAATTCGCGTTATTACGCCTTTATTTCGCGTTATAACGCCTTTATTTCGCATTATAACGCCTTTCAATTCGCGTTATTACGCCTTTATTTCGCGTTATTGCGCCTTTATTTCGCGTTATTACGCCTTTATTTCGCGTTATTACGCCTTTAAATTCACGTTATTACGCCTTTATTTCGCGTTATTACGCCTTTCAATTCGCGTTATTACGCCTTTATTTCGCGTTATTACGCCTTTCAATTCGCGTTATTACGCCTTTATTTCGCGTTATTACGCCTTTTAATTTTTTTTTATTCATGAGCCTAATAGGCTTTCGTATTAGTTCGTGTTTCTGAATGTAAATTTTATAGATAAATTGAGGCGAGGGGAGGCAATACTTTCGTATAGGAAGCCGAGAAATACCAAAAACTAACATAATAATTGATGATTAGAAGCACCAGCTTTTACACATCCTCTACGAATTCAAGAATTTATAACCTTAGTGTGTTGTTAATTTCATTAATGTTTTTTTTTTTCGAATTCAATTCCATAAATTGTCGAACAAGTATAGCCTGGCTAAGAAACTGAAAAATACTCACTAATTAGGTTGGTAGTGATTCTAGGCCTTTTCTTAGTGGTTTCTTAAGGCACAAGTAATGTGCTCCAATTTACTATTGTATTTCATGTGCTTGCAACAAGTTTGATATTGCAATGTTACTCGGCTAACGGATCTCAAACAATGCGAAATCCCTTACTCAAGATATATGAATACTAGTAATATGCTGAGGTTAAGAATTGGCGAGAGCTTTTATATACACACCTTTGGTTGGTAAAGCGCTCGGCTACATTGTGGACGTTTTTCAGGATTTGAACTCCGGTCTCTGCATTTTTATACCTTTCAGTTACACATGTAACAGGAGGTAGAAAAAATGCAGGTGATCGAACCCGGGACCACCGCACTATAGGCGAGTGTTCTACCAACTGAGCTACCCTGACCGCTACACCATAGATCTAAGTGATTTAGATTAGTAAGTTAGTATCTCTAAACCACATATTATCTAGTCATATTTTAAGAAAAACAAAAAAGAAAAGGAATACTATGTCTTTAAAAAAAGACCCCCTCCCAACAATATATAGTAGCAATTCATATGTCTTATCCAGTTGTAAAGTCCGCGTGATCCACGTGACCCTTTCCAATCAAAGTCAGAGTACATTGTGTCGACTTTAACTTACTAGCACCAGACTAGTGACAAACAATATAACTTTAACCGAGTTCTTTGTGGTCTGATCAAAGAGGGATAACTTTGTTTCTTTGTTTCTTGGCTAGGCCAAGTTTTAGATAAAATGGGGTCTTTTTTTGTTCGAAAGATGGTGTATTTTCCTACCGTTTTATAGAAGTCAGCTGTGTTATTTCCTTTCTTTGAAATCGTAAATTCGTCTTTTTTGAATATATTGACCTGTTGAAAATTCATACAAATTTTTAAGCTGTTTGTGCAGCTTAATTTTTGTGTTGGCCACAAAGAACCTAAAAGCGTAAGTTACTTAAATTTAAACTTTTTTTTCGAAAAAAGTGATGTCTCTTCCAAAGGTATCATATCTAATAGCAACTAGGCATGATGCACACATTTATTTCAGAAAATATTAATGAATGTTCCGTATATTTTGCCAAACGAAAAAAAAATTCAGGGCGGGGATTGATTAAGAAAGTCAGATTTATTTAGTGGTTTCAAAACGTAATCCCAAACTTTGTTTAGATTTCCTTATTATTGATCGCGGCATAGCGAGAAAATACTTGCAACATTTTTTCGACACTCTTTAGAAAAATCCATCGACTTTCTGCATAAGCGTTTAAAGGATACTATGCCCTGTATATGTCAAAAAGTATTTTACCTTTTTCTGTACATAGCCTAATAGACGTAATAAGCCCTTAATTATAGTTAACATCGTGGAAACAAAAATTTGATGTTTTTGTGGAAAGATTTCTACAATACATAGATCCACCAGATGGCGTTAATACCGTTATAATGATAAAACAAACAGCTTTTTGGAAAATAGCATGTGTTTTGCTCCTTAGTTTACCTTCCAAAAAAATATGTGTATCTTCAATTCAGAAAAAAAGGCAATCCTCTAATCTATGTAGTTTTTTTTTTTTTTTTGGTATTTCAGGTCTTCACGTTGAAAATGCACTTATAACTCTATCCGACTCAAGTGCCATCAATGGGGTTGTGCATCAAATAGATAGCATTTTAATTCCACCGTCATTGCTTAAAGAATCGGGAGTAACAATGAATTCTGACCTACAACCTCCACCAAGGACCAAGAGTCGAAACAGGAAGACAAGTGGCGGGCAGAAAAATCGTGCTCAAGTTCAAAACAACAACATGATTGTTAAGTTGACCGATTCCTTAGCAAGTTCAACATATGAACCATGGAGAACAACCAATCTACCAAGATCGACACAACAAGTATTGCGATTATCAACTTATCAACGACCACCAAGTTATCCACCAGAAACAACTGTTAAAACACAAACAACAGTTCCACCAGATACAACTATTCCCCCACTAACAACTACTTCCACCACAAGCAACGTATCCACCACAACAAACTTTCCAACCACGAACAACTCGACAATTTTAACAAACAGCTTGTCCACCACAGATGACAAATCCACCACGAATAATATTTCTGCCACAATCAACGTATCAACTACAAACAACGTAACCACCACAAACAACGTATCCACCACAAACAAAGTGACCACCACATACAAAGTTACCAGCACGGACAACTTATCCACAACAAAAGACTATTTAACCACAAGTATCTTATCCACCAGAAACAACTCGACAACCATAGCAATTAATTTACCCGCTACAAACAACTCGTCTACCACAAACAGCTTATCTACTACAAAAACTAATCCACCACAATCAACCTTTTCGCCTAATACAACTATCCCACTAGAAACCACACGAGAACCAAAGTAAACAAGTTATCTATCAGAACAACATACTCACCACAAACAACATACTCACCACAAACAACATACTCACCACAAACAGCTCACCACAAACAACATACTCGCCACAAACAGCTCACCACAAAAACACATTAACAAAAAGAACATACTCACTATAAACAGCTCACCACTCACAACATACTCACCACAAACAAAATACTTATCACAAACACATACTCACCACGAACAACATACTTACCACAAACAGCTTACCATAAACAACATGCTCACCACAAACAACATACTTACCACAAACAACATACTCACCACAAATAACATACTCACCACAAACAACATACTTGCCATAAACAGCTTACCACAAACAATTCAAGTATCAAAACGCTTAAACTAATCCATCATACATTATCCACCACAAATAACCTTTTCAACAAACACAATACGACCACTTTTCTTCATTAACAACGCAAGTACCACAGCAAACAATTTATCCGCCGAAAACAACTTATCCGTCACAAATAACTTTATTCAACAAACTCATACACTCAAAGTTCCACTGCTTATAACACAAGAAACAAAACAAACAACCTATAATAATCCACCAAATACAACGTTTTCACAACAAACAACCAATCCACACAAACAATCAATCCACCACAAACTACTTATCTATCACATTCAACTTATGTTACGGAAATCGTCCAATTAGACACTTTGTTTCGTACTTATAAGTACCCTAGAGAAGACGGGTATTCTTATAATCTGGACTTGTTTCGTCCCACATATCCAAATTTCCCATCAAAATTTTCACAACTAATACGTCATCTTATGTTGATACTTGGAGTTCAGTGGTCAATTTCAGAAAAAAACATAACAGTTCAGCGAAAACAAGATGTTAAAAATGTTATACAAAAACATCTTTTTATAGGAAAAAACGACAAAATTTTTGTTTGTTTTAGCTCTTTCGATTAAAATTTACTTTAATTCTAAATTATTATTATCATTATTATTATTATTATTTTTTTTTTTTTTTTTTTTTTTATTTTATTATATTTTTTTATTTCAATTTTTTTTTGCTGCAAAATTTTCATTTTACATTGTTATCAAATTTTTAAAAATAATTCTCTTATGTGTCAAGGTAGTACTGTAGATATATATATATAAATATATATATATATATATATATATATATAAATTTGTCTGTCTCGTAGATTATTATTGTTTAAACATTCTATGTTCTGTTTTATTGTAATTTTGGTATACCTAAACCATATCTCGAGTTGTTTTAGATTTTACGTTGGTAATTGCGCGCATGTTGGTAAAATTAATTTTTCTCTTGATCATTAAACTATGGTGGCTTATTTCTGACATCGACATAATTTTAGACGACATAAAATTATCTCAACATGTCGACTTAATATCTTGGACAAGTCGAGATATTATCATGAAAAGGTGTGATACCAAAATAAAAAGTTGAGATAAATAACACGTCATGACCTTGTAGCGCTTGTGCGGAACAACTACTTCTAATGGCAATGGAATCGCATAAGGTGACGTTTTCCCCGTAAAAACGGCGTTATTCCTGTAATTCTCGCGTAAACGCCATCCAATTCATTCCGCACAAAACTAAACACGTGGTACACTGGCGAGTTCCATCCGTGAGGCCTGTTTCAATAATTATGATTCAAAACAGTGTTAAACGATATGATTTTTTTTTTCTTTTCTCCCTTTTTTTTTTTTTTTTTTTTTTTTTTAATTTGCAATTTCACGAATGGAATTCATCATCTGCGATCCACCTTAAATGTTATCATGTTTGTTTGAAACATTTGTTACCCCTGATTACAAAATCGTGTAAGTTAACTTTTATCCGTACAAATGACGTCATTACACAACATCCACGTCTTTGTTCAATATTTAGATACAAGCAGAATTAAAAATTTACTTGATGATTCAAAACAGTGTTAAACGATATGATTTTTTTTTTCTTTTCTCCCTTTTTTTTTTTTTTTTTTTTTTTTTTTTAATTTGCAATTTCACGAATGGAATTCATCATCTGCGATCCACCTTAAATGTTATCATGTTTGTTTGAAACATTTGTTACCCCTGATTACAAAATCGTGTAAGTTAACTTTTATCCGTACAAATGACGTCATTACACAACATCCACGTCTTCGTTCAATATTTAGATACAAGCAGAATTAAAAATTTACTTGATGCAATGATGTCATAAGTGACGTACGTATTATTACGTCATATGCGCAGAAGGCAAAAGAGAGGTATATAGTCCAGTCAATCTATGAATGAACCTAGAACTAATTGCAACAGAATTTCTTATTGTTGGAATAAATAATATATCGACACATAAACATCATATTAAAAGTCCCAAAAAAATCTTGTGGTGGAAGTTGCTTTTTTTATAGAGTTAAAAATTTCGTATATTATCGGAAGGTTTTTGACGTTTACGGGCCTCCATCCAAAGAATTTTGGTAAACATCCGGTCAGCAAATAAAGTGTTCTTTCTCTTCACAGCAAAAATACAAACAAAAATGGTTTCAAAAAGGGTAATTTCATTACAAGTTAAGGTAATCGACACAAAAATAGATGTTCGTTTACCTATCAAATCTTCATAAACGGGATAAATTTAAAACTGGTTGGAAACGAAACTGTTGAGGGAGGGGGTGACTGACATCACCACAATGTGTATACATGTACATACATCGAGCGTAGAGTAATCTCTGATAGATTTCCAGTCAATCTGCATACATCTACGCCCTATAACTGAACATATGAACAAAATAAAAGAATAAAAATGCTTTTTTGTCATATTAAAGGTCACACGTAGCATGTCCCACTAGTTTTTCAAAATAGCTGTTTTGAAAATTTAACTAGTCAAAGTTATTCAGTATCATCTCTCTATGTTTCTACTAATAAAAATTTTGTGAAAAAATCATGTTGTTGTTAATAAACGGCTCTCAAAAATTTCGTAGTTTTCCAAACCGGAAATGAAAAAATAGGAATGATTCAAGGGAAATCACTCTAAATTACCAACGTGTATGGATATCCTTAAAAATAGTCCAGTCTATAGTCTGTTTTAAATTAGCAAACTGTATACAGTAAATACCTAAATTGAATGATAACTCAAGGTATCTGATACAGACTATAAAACTGCGTACGTGTTGCTTCTTGTAAGTTAACTGGCAGCCATTGTTAAAAACAATACATAGCGGTTCTTATTGTATAGTTCCCCCTGCCATCGTTTGCGCGAGTGAACTCATAGAAATAAGAATACTGAAAAGATTCCATTGAGTATTGTGAATAATAATTTCATAACGCTGAACTTCGTTGATTGAGATTGATGTTTATAGCTTGATTTGAAAACTTTGAAAAATTATTAAAAATATACCATAAATATTTAAATGAACAATATTGCCATGTCTATTCTATTTTATTAGGCACTTTTACTGTCTAGATGCCAATTTTTTTTAATCTTGCTTAAAAACAGAATTCTGAGACGTGTACAATTTGTTGTACAGTTTGATCGACACAGTTGTCTCCCCTTATACGAACTCTCTTGAATTTCCCAATCTCCTGGGACTTGCTACCACACGCGCGTTGGGGTTTTCTTGAACACTACGGAGGCCCGATGTGGTCAAAATTTAGATCTAAATAAACTGGTATGGAATGAATTTGGCAAATATTAATTGATTTCGACCAAATAAATAAATTTTGTTTATTTCTTAAAATTTATTTAATTACAATATGCATTTTGTTAGTTTTATTTAGTTTAATTGGATACTTTTTCATGGTACAGACACATTTTTAAAAAGTCTGCCCCGTGTAAGTATTATAATAATTATACTCTCTTTCTTTTCACGAACACATTCACGTGCATACACGCCCGTGTATGTATGCGAACGTGCACATATGAATAATTTTATCAGGTCAGTAAATTTTATTTCCATGAAATACTAGTATAGAAACTTTGACTATTTATTATTTTTCTTATTTACTTACTGTAAATCATGAAATTAATGCGAATTGCCGATTTTGAAGTATAATGCGTCATGAAATTAATGCGATTTTTTCTTAAATTCCAAATTTAATATTTTTATTGAATTTTGCCTATCTGTTATCTAACAATTATATAGTATTTGAATCTCCGATTATTTATTAGGGTCCCCTATAATGATCACTTTGTCTGTCTGTCCGTCGGGGCATCAGCACATTTATTTATTGCAGTAATTAACATAAGTATAATTGAAGCTGCATTTAGAGGCTTCAAAGTTATACTAGATCATGTAGAAACTACTTTTATTATAGACTGATCTACTCACCTATAATTTTATGATCACAGTCAAAGGTCTTACGCAGATTACCTGATTGCAAAAAAGAGCTGTTGAAGCTGCTCTTACTAACGATACGGTTCTGCTCGGAGAGGATACGGATCTCCTCGTTCTGCTTTGTTTCTATGCTGATCCTGATGCCAACAACATTTATTTTATGTCCGATTCCAAACAACATAATAAAGGTTTGGGATATTCTGCGCACAAGTCCATCCTTGGCAAATCAGCTTGTAATACCTATTATTTGTCGATGCATTAACCGGATGAGATACAACATCTCGTATCTTTGGCGTTGGGAAACAAGCAGCATTAAAGCGTATTAGTGAGCTGTATTTCCAAATGCAGGCTGATGTCTTTATGTCAAGTTCATCAACTAAACAGAAAGTGATTCAGGCAGGTGAAAAAGCCTTAGTTGCATTATTAAATGGAATGCAAAACGAAAGTTTAGATTTTCTCCGTTACCGTAAATTCAGTCAGCGCATTTCAACTGGATCCTCCTTTATTCAATTACATAGCTTACTTCCAACTTCGGCTGCTTCTAAATACAGCTTGTGCGTGTATCACCAGATTCACCAATGGCTTGGGAACGATTTTAATCCAACTGACTGGGGTTGGAAACTTGTGTCAAATATTCTTTGTCCTCTCAGAACCGATCTAGCCCTGGCTCCTGATGCACTACGTAAAGTAATTAAATGTAATTGTAAAAACTGTGATAGCAGTAGATGTAACTGCCGCAAACATAGCCTTGCTCTGTTGGTTGCGGTGAATGCAGAGGAGTCTCTTGTGCTAATTCCACATTTGACTATAATATGAAATATGATGAAAACGAAGAACTTTAGTGAAAATATATAACTGGAATACCAGTTTAATTTTGATGTGCCAGATGTGCACATTTCAGAAATTCATTCCTTATCAGTGACACTCAGACCGAAAAGTTTGATAGATAAAAAAGCATAAGCCGAAGAGTTGAAAAATTAATGAATCTAAAGTTCCAAATTTATATAAATCCAAATCCAGCTAAGGAATGCTTTGCATGAGGGAACAAACCTTAGTTTTAAATAAATTTCAAAATTTAAGACGGCTGAAAATTTTGCTAAATGGTACATTTTTTCTGACAGTACAAAGTACTGCTTACCGAGTTATAGATACGCTCGGGGAATTTTTCTCCACCAGCAGCGGTACCCGCTCAGGGTATGACTGTATCGATTAAGATGTAATTTCATTAACTTTAATTAATGTATATTTAAAAAATGGCACTCGTTTTGAATATCTTCATAGAGCTATGAAGGATTATGGACTTAGTATCTCAAATTGCATAAAAGCCGAAGGCTTGAAATAGGCCATTATCCTTCATACCTCCATGAAGACAGTTAAAACGAATGTCATTTCTTAAATATATATACATATCATTGATGGAGACATATATTTTAAACAAATAAACAGTTCTAATTTGGGTACTAGGCGATTATACAGCATACTGCTATCGAAGTCGAGGAAACAGTAAATTTCAACGATAACCAGTTTTTGTGCATTAGACGCGGGTTTCGGGTAAAATAACCCTCATCAGGTCGTTTTATAATTAAAAATTGAACAAGGTATCATGTTTATTTAGGCCAATTTTTGCTTAAATACTAAACAATTTAATGTGTTTTTTTTTCAAATTTAAGTTGTGAGTTAGTATAGAAAATGGATTTTAATGTTTAACTTGTGTTGACACGTGCAAAATATGGTATCCAGAGTTATTTCCCTTAACAAACTAAATAGCCTCAAATAGTGTTTTTTTAAATTCTGTAACATAAGATTTAGCGGAGTTGATCATATCAAACTTTATAGTTACAATAATTGTATCTTAAATAATCAAATGATGCAAGGAAATTTTCAGATGTAACTTTTTTTTTAGATCTTTAGACCCATCAAACATGCTATCTCGTTCAATTTTGTTTCACAAATTTAGCCTCAAGTACGTTTTGACAAACCTAGCATCTTCAAAAATAACACTTACATTTCTTCCAACTTTATTTGCTACAATAATTTTAACCTGGACAATAAAATGATACAAGAAAATGAACCAGATGTGTGTTCTTGTTAGATTTATAGAAACCCCAAAATGCTATCTCGTTCATATTTGCTTTTTGAATTTAGCCATTTGGCATGTTCAGTAGTTTGTCAAAACCCATATCGTAAAAATTAGCAGCCACATGTTTTTAATACTAACTAGTTACAATAAATGTAATTTTGACAATTACATAATGCAAGAAATTTTGTAAAATTAATGTCACTGTTAGAATTTTTTACCCCCAAGTATGCGATCTTATCCAGTTTTGCTACATAAATTTAGCCTCAAATAGAGTTTTTTCAAACTTTGTAAGTTAAAAATTAGTGGTCACATTTCATTAATCCTTATTAGTTACAGCCAATGTAACTTGGACAATAATATAATACAAGAAAATATGTTAGATATATGTTCCTGTGAGATTTATAGACGCCTCAATATGCTATCTCAGTCTAATTTGTCACTATTTTGGTTATGGTTATCCAATTAAAAAGGAAATTTTGCCATTTTCCCCTTATCAGAATCTTTGGGACTTTTTATACGATATAGATAAAACATTTAAGAATGTCTTGGTGATAAAATAAATTCTGTTGCAATTAGTTCTAGGTTCGACCCTTTTTTCTGCTAGATTGACTGGACTAATACAGATCATCAAAACCGAACATAATATCTAGTTAATAAGTTTTTGTTATATATAATTATATATATATTTACATCTATAACCTTTTAACCTTATTTATTATTATTATTATTATTTTTATTATTATTATTATTATTATTATTATTATTATTATTATTATTATTATTGAAAATTTTCACAAACACTGGCAAGTAGTCAACTTTATCCGCAAATGCTTCGCAGAGTTCAAACTAAAGATTCATCAAAATGTATTTGGTATTTTATATCTGAATGTTTTTTTACTTTATATGATTGCAACATGTATATTGTTCCTGTATTTTGTAAATTTCGTATTTTTAATAAAAATCATTTTGTCTTAAATCATGAATGTCTGTCCAAATACATTATTTAAATTGGTAATCTAGATTTTTTCATTTATATCGGGTTGAGGTGGGAAATCGGTCAATTGGTTAGTTGATTTGAATGACATTTATTTTCAAAAAAAAATTAATTAATTAAGAAATAAAAAAAAAATAAATGAATAACAATCAAGTTTTTTTTAAACAAAAATGTTAGTTGTAGTTGGTGGGTAACCCGAAAAAATACCAACCTTCTAGATAAAGTCTTACTTTTTCAATCCAGGATCAGCCCGTGCCATAAAGACATAGACGGCAAAACGGTCTCAGCTGACACAAAGAGGTCTTTAGCGACGGTTGATTTGTCATATTATCTAACCTGAACGTATACCGGCTGGTTCAGTTCTTAAAGGGGTGAGGGGGGGGGGGGGGTTTAAACTTCCCACTTAAAAACAAGCCAACTAACAAACTTTCTCACACTAGAATCTGCTCTAGTGAGAACAATTTCTATGCGCAGTAAGATGCGCTGTGATCCGTAAACTTGCGTACTTTTTGAAAGCGCCACTTATTTTACGATTAATGTATAGTCTCGACTTGAGTCAGGCACGTAAATTAGTTACTTAAATTGGTATTACATTATTAGAATAGGTATGCACTTTGTGACATGGCATATATTGTTCTTTAATTATCAAGAAGATCAAGTAAACTCTAGAAAAAGCGTGGCTGAACGGTTGTAGCTGTAACCTTCAAACTCAAGACTCCTCATCTCTGTGAGGCTCGACCCCGGTCGACCGAAGTTGACAAAGTTTTTTTCTGGTAGTAGTCTTTAACAACACTCAACAACCAACCGACCAACCAACCAACCAACCAACCAACCAACCAAGCCAACCAACAGACCAACTAACCAACCGACCGACCAACTAACCAACCAATCAACTAACTAACTAACCAACCAACCAACCAACCAACCGACCAACTAAGCAACCGACCGACCAACTAACCAACCAATCAACTAACTAACCAACCAACTAACCAACCGACCGTCTAACTAACCAACTAACCAACCAAGCCAACCAACCAACCAAGCCAACCAACCAACCAACCAACCGACCGACCGACCGACCAACTAACCAACCAACCAACCAACCAACCAACCGACCGACCGACCAACCGACCAACCAACCAACTAACCAACCAACCAACCGACCAACCAACCAACCGACCAACTAACCAACCGACCAACCAACCAACCGACCGACCAACTAACCAACCAAATCTAAAAACAACAAGTTTAATGTCAAACTCAAAACAACAAGTTTAATGTCAAACTCAAAAATAAGTCCAAACTATATATTCAGTAATGATAAAATCCACTCTTTCCTTTAATCCTGTACTTAAAGACAACTGGAAAGCTAATTAAGGTCTCCTGAGATATTACGACCACTACGGTAGCTCAGTTGGTAGAGAGCTCCCTCAATAAGAAGGAGGTCGTGGGATCGAACCCCGACCGGGTCTGACCCAAGACTTGAAAGTGGGTAGTGACTGTTCTTTCGCCAAGCACTCGGCATTACGAATAAAGTCACTGTCTTTTCGGATTGGAAGTTTAAAAAACGAAGCCCTGTATCACGGTTGGTGTGGCACCCTGCTTTATAATGCCATCAGCGCAACGCACAGGCAAAATTTCTGCACTTTAGCCTATAGCTAGCGACGTCTCATTATATGTGAAATATTCTTGACTGGGACGTAAAACATTATTACTCAACACAACTATACTATCATGCGTTTACCAAATATTCAGGATTCATTGACCAGGTGTTACAAACATGTATAAATTAAATATTACACATTAGTTAAGATAGAATTACCAACTAGTTCTTGGAATAACAGGTGCTTTTGTGCCAGAAAAATGAAAACAATAAAACCATTTTAATTATTATATAATTATTCCTAAAATATTAATTACACATTTACCAAAAATGTAAATTTGCACCTTAGTTATGTACGAAAAATGACCACCTAAAGCAATTTTATCACTATTATCAGAGCACTGACGGATACAACATGCATAACACAGCAAAGATAATGAGAAAATACGTGGGTTTATAAGAAGTCATTGTTTAAAATGACGTCATAAAAATAAAATTAAAAAATATTCAAATCAAGGCGCAGTTTTTGTGAAAATATTTGTGAATAATAAATTTCGTTAGTATTTTATATTATAATTTATATAAAAAAAAGAAATGTGGAAATGTACTTTAAAATGCGTACTTGGCAGCAATCAGAAACATGTAAACCGAAAATACTACAAAACAGACAAGCCAAATTTAAAAGGAAAAAAGGTATCTTAAATACTTATTGTATATCTTATTGTTTAGAGGACAATGGCCACCGAGTTGAGTACGGCACGTTTACGAATCACATCGCTCCTCTCACAACTGAGTTTGAACACCTTTTTTGACAGATCCCTTGTGTTGAAAAAATTGCCAGTTCTCTTACCAAAGGTCAGTAGTTTAAGAACTCCAATTTTTCTCCGCCATTCCTGAAGTAACTGCCAAGATGTGTGAAAGAATCTTGACAGGGAGTAAAAAGTCTAATACTCTATTCCACACCCTCGTTCTGGAGAAACTTGGACATAATATCTCCATGGTAACCGAAAATGTGGTACGTGTACTTTAGCATGGTACTAGAACTCTCCTTTTATACATTTCTTAATGGTAACCGATATTGTGGTTCGTGTACTTAGCATGGTACTAGAACTCTCCTTATATACATATCTCCATAGTAACCAATATTGTGGTTCGTGTACTTTAGCACGGTACTAGAAGTCTCCTTATATACATTTTTTCATGGTAACCGATATTGTGGTTCGTGTACTTTAGTATGGTATTGGAACTCTCCGTATATACATGTCTCCATGGTAACCGATAGTGTGGTTCGTGTACTTTATTACAGTTCTCGAACTCTCCTTATATACAAGGCTCAGTTGCTGATTTAAAAATTACAGAAAAGACACGTCGAAAGTTTGACATTCAGTCAACCGATATGTGCCGAATCGGAAGCTTATCTTGGTTCTTTGTAAGAAATAATACTCAGAATTTTTCGACAACTGGTATCTATTTCTCGGCAGCTTTTTGACAACTGGTATCTATTTCTCTGGCAGCTTTTAGACGAATGCTAGTTATTTCTCGACAGCTCTTCGACGAATGCTAGTTATTTCTCGACAGCTTTTCGACGAATGCTAGTTATTTCTCGACAGCTTTTAGACGAATGCTAGTTATTTCTCGACAGCTTTTCGACGAATGCTAGTTATTTCTCGACAGCTTTTCGACGAATGCTAGTTATTTCTCGACAGCTTTTCGACGAGTGCTATCTATTTTCTCAGCAGCTTTTCAACGAATGCTACCTATTTTCTCAAAAGCTTTTCGACAACTGGTATCTATTTCTCAGCAGCTTTTCGGCAACTGCTATATGTTTCTCGGCAGTTTTTCGACAACTGCTATATGTTTCTCGGCAGCTTTTCGACAAAAAACTGCTATATGTTTCTCGGTAGCTTTCCGACACTCCAGTTACCAGAAACTCGGTCGCTTTGAGCTTCCACCCATTTTCGTTCGCTCCTTGTTAAATTTTCGACCTGTCTGCTCTGTAATTGGTCGAAATTTGATATTTTACCTGTATAGTTTTATTTTTCTCTGGTTGAATTTAATTTTATCTGATAAAATTTTGATCAAACTATAGTAATTTCTTTCAACACTGACCAATTTGGGAAAAAATAGAACATTCCTATTTAGTAAAGAGCTGCGATATAAAAAGTACTCTCTCTCTCTCTCTCTCTCTCTCTCTCTCTCTCTCTCTCTCTCTCTCTCTCTCTCTCTCCATTTATGAAAATTTTAGGTGCTTGAATATTACTTCAAGTAAGCAAACACTAAAGATAACTAACCTAACCAAATTATCTTTTAAATTAACTATAGTAATACATCGATCCATTAAATTTGATTGACAGTTTTATTGACCAATCAGAATGCTAGTTTTGCAAGCTTCAATGCCACGCCCCTAGGTCGGACAAACTCGACTCCTTTAAAATACTCCAGAGATAGGTCAAAAGGTATCGCGGTTAAAGATTTTGGAATTGCCGCCATTGTTTACTTTTTCCCCCGACCGGAGGTGTTGTCAAGGACGTTGCTAAGGGGGCGGAGCTAAGTGGATGAAAACTGGTTCGGTGTATTATTTCCGTTCAAATATAATTTAAATGTTTTTGTATTTGGAAAATATTGTCCAAAAAAAAAAAAAAAAAAAAAAAAAAAAAAACAACAACAACAACAACAACAACAAACAAACAAACATAGAAAGGTAAATCAAGCAGAGGATATTATATGAAACGGATAACAGGAATTATCACAAAGTCATATAATTAATAACTGTTTGAAATTTTTTTTCTTTTTTTTTTCTTTAATATTTCATTTGTACTTTTTAAAATTATTAATAAAAATGAATTAAACCTCTCTCTCTCTCTCTCTCTCTCTCTCTCTCTCTCTCTCTCTCTCTGGTCAAAGGTCATTAAATGGTTAATCTAGTTTGGTATCTTGTTAAGGATGTTAAAACATAAATATGTCACTTTAGAATCATTAAACTTAAAACAGCGTTTTATACATGACTGTAATATTGACTAAAATGGTAAAAATATCGCTTATCAATAAATTCTTTCAGAAAAATTTAAATGTTAATAATTTTACATTTGCCCCCCCCCCCTTTTTATTATTTTTATTATTATTATTTGTTTGAGTCTTAGTATTTTAAGACCATTCCCATTTTAAATAAAGACTTAATGTTAGTTTGCTTTTTCACTTCTTAATGAATAACCGTCTACTTAGAGTGACAGGCAAATTAAATGTGCTTTAGAGAGATATGATTTGATTTGATCAATGGTGTTTTTATGCCTAAGTAAGTATTCCTTTACTTATATCAGTGTGGTTAATTCTGGTATGGTGAAGGAAACCGATGTACCTGTAGAAAACCTCTAACCATTGACAAAAAAAAATATTGACAAACATTTTTTTTATAATAGCTGGTAACTTTTGCAATTTATTTATTTATTTATTTATTTATCTATCTATCTATCTATTTATTTATTTATTTATTTATTTATTTATTTATTTATTTATTTATTTATTCAATCATTCATTCACTCATTTATTTATTTATTTAATCATTCATTCACTCATCTATCTGTCTATTTATTTATTTATTTATTTATTTATTTTAGAAATTATTGTAAAAATAGGGTCTATTCTCATGCGATTTTAACATAGGGGCAAGAACCAGTGATGGGCACTGTGATCAGTTAGCAGGCTTTAGACGCTTTAGACGAGTCGGCCATCGAGACCTCATCAAGATTTAATAGAAGTGTTGTACACTACAATACAATACAATACAATACAATACAATACAATACAAAAAAATACAATACAATACAATACAATACAATACAATACAATACAATACAATACAATAAATACAATACAATACAATACAATACAATACAATACAATACAATACAATACAATACAATAGTCTCATCATATATACATACAAGTAAAATACATACATATCATCTAAATGTGTACACGTGCCACTCTTAAACGAGTTATAAGAGACTCTAAAATGCATAAAAATACATATAATGGCATTGAATTTAAAACATAGATGTAACCATATAAAATCATTTATATAAAAAACTTCTATGTCTTATTAAAACATTATTGCAGAATTTGGCACTATATTTAATTATTAGATTAATTATTTTCAACTGTTTGGCTTATATTTTTTATGTATCAAACTTTTCATTCTTAGTGTCACTGATGAGGAATAAATTTCCGAAATGTGCACATCTGGCACATCAAATTTAACTGGTATTTGTATTATATATTTACTACCCCTGAGCGGGTACCGCTACTGGTGGAGTAAAACTCCCCGAGGGTATCCATAACTCAGTAGGCAGTACTTTGTGCTGTCAGAAAATGTACCATTAGAAAAATTTTCAATCGACTAAAATTTGAAATTTAATTTAAAACTTAGGTTTGTTCCCTCATGCACAGCATTCCTTAGCTGGATTTGGATTTATATAATTTTGAAACTTTAGATTAATTATTTTCAACTGTTTGGCTTATATATTTTATGTATCAAACTTTTCGGTCTTATTGTCACTGATGAGGAATGAATTTCCGAAATGTGCACATCTGGCACATCAAAATTTAACTGGTATTTGTATTATATATATGTAACCATGTTTTTATGGGCTAGAATCACAGATAATTGTATTGTTTGGAGTGGACACGGTTCGGATTCTTTATATTAAAATTCTCCACTTAGTGTCTACTTCAGTATGTTAAAATATAAATACATGTATATCCGTAAAGACTATCAAGTCTTTTATAAATGTTATACTTGACAATGACGTGAACAAAACATGATTCAGACAAAGCTCAACAATAAATTCTTTTACAAAATTTAAAACACAAAATTGTTATGTCTATAAATTTAATAAAAACTGACATATTTTCTGACATTAACTATGTTTCGTTATCAAAATAAAATCTTTTTTTAGAATACAAACAAAACACGATATTTTAAAAGAGGTTAAAATATCAGTTTGATACTTTTTACCATTTTGAATGTTTTGTTAGAATTATTCAATAATCTTTCATCTGCGACAATTGCAGACTTGCAAAAATAAACGAGTACAAATGTACTAAACAATTTTAAGATCATTTTTAGATCCATTTCGCGTTCATGTTTCCTGTCGGCATGCAAAAATCTTTATCCCATTAGGTGTGCTCAATGAGAAGATATGTTGATGACATAAAGTTATGAGGGTTTTTTTTTTTTATTTAAACTTTCAAAAATACCTTCTATATTGAATAGTCTCAAACCCTACAAAAAATATTCTTCAGAAAATGCTGTTTGTCAAACAGAAGTGGACATTACCCAAAGTAACAAATCACTGGCATTTATTATTATTATTATTATTATTATTATTATTATTATTATTATTATTATTATTATTATTATTATTATTATTATTATTATTATTATTATTGTTGTTGTTGTTGTTGTTGTTGTTGTTGTAGTTGTTATTTTTATTATTATTATTATTATTATTATTATTATTATTGTTATTAGTCCCCTACCGGCGAAAGCCAAAGGGGACTATAGGTTTGCACTTTGTCTGTCTGTCTGTCCGTCTGTCCGTCTGCCACACCTCAGTTTTCCTCTCTTTTTTTCTAAATGCTTTCAGATAATGAACTGATTTTTGGTATATGAGTCTACCATGATGTGTTACAGATCAAATTAACGTTTCGTTTCCATCTGCTAATTTTTACCGGAGTTATGACCCTTTGATCTTTGAAAATTCACAGAAATTTTAGTTTACCGCACTTTTTTTCTACACGATTTTAGATAATGAACTGATTTTTGGTATATGAGTCTACCATGATGAGTTACAGGTCAAGTTTGTTTCATTTCCATCTGCTAATTTTTACCGGAGTTATGGCCCTTTGATCTTTGAAAATTCACAGAAATTTTAGTTTTCCGCACTTTTTTTCTACATGCTTGCAGAAATGGAACTAATGTTTGGTATGTGACTCTACCATGATGAGTTACAGATCAAGTATATGTTTCGTTTCCATCTGGTATCTTGAACAACATATATAATTATAACTATAAATCTTTGTACCATATAATAAGGTACATTTTACCTAAAACTTTGGGATTAGTGAAATATGCGACCGGTAATGGACTATGTATTGTTTTGCAATACTCTCAGAATGCTTGTTATTATTATTTAATATTATTATTATTATTATTATTATTATTATTATTGTTGTTGTTGTTGTTGTTGTTGTTGTTTTTCTGTAGTTTTGTTCCAATGAAAATACAAGAAATGAGTGTTTAGTTTTACTTAAAAATGGCTTTATACCGCTGAAATTTTCTCTTGGACCCAGTTTCACAATCATTCACTCAACACACACTCAACTCAAATTCAGGAATATTTCAATGTCAATTTTAAAGACATCACAGGGTTAAATTGAATATCTAATGTTATATTTAAATTGTTTGGTTTAGATTTGGTGAACAAAATCAAACATGGCCTCAAAAAACTTAAAATTTTCTAAATATGGATGAGAGTAAATGGGAATATTTGAGTTGGGTGTACACTCAGTTGAGTGAATGATTGTGAAACTGAGGAAAATCCATCCTACATAGACATGACGTCTTTTTTTTAATTTGTTAAGCAACTCGTCCTCTTTTGGCATTTGAGAACGGTTTTTTTTCTTGCAGGAGGCCACAACTGGTTGACTCAACACGAGTGCAGGCGAGTGTAAGATCGTCAAATGTAAAAATCATGTTAAATGTAAAAAGATCAAATTTGACATTAAATGTAAAATCAATTTTACACTTAATTTTAAAAAAATGCTAGAAATGTAAAAACTTGACATCAAATGAAAAAGCATTTGACGCTAAATGTAAATATGACGATTAACGTTAAATGTGAAAACATAAAAGTGATATATGTAAAACACAAACATTGCTCACGTTAGCCTAAATCTGCATTGGAACTGAGTGTACATAGGAGGCTTCCAATGAAAAACAAAAATCAAAGTACTAAGACTGTCTTCAGGCGAGTGCACTGGTACTCTAAAGGTCAAAATAAGTGAAAAAAAAAAAAAAAAAACAAAAAAACAAAAAAAAAAAAAACAAAAAAACAAAAAAACAAAACAAAACAAAACACTCACGCACAACTAAACTTATTTTAAAATTAAACACTCGAGATTAATGATAGAATGAAATTAATTGATTGTTTTAATGTGGTTTAACGTCCCAGTCAAATATATTTCACTTATATCGAGACGCCATCACCTATGGGTGAAGTAGCAGAAATTTTAACCTTTGCAGTGCGATTGGAGCAATGTGCAAGGAGGTTTCTCCAACGTGCCACGCCTGCCGTGACACTTGGCATGGGTTTTTAATATCTCCTCTGAAGGACCCCGTGACTTTCATTTCTTAATGCAGAGTGTTTGGCGAAAGAACAGTCACTACCAATTTTTAAATCTTGGTCAGACCCGACCGTGCTTCGAACCCGACTTCCCACATGCAAAGCAATCTACCAATGAAATGACGTTGAAAATATTAACCAACCAACCAATCATCTTGCTGCAAAATGACCAACGTATACCCACAGTTGTCCCCCTTTCGTCGTATAGTATACCACAAAGTTGGTAGAAAAATTGTAGTGCTGTTTATATCCAAATGATTTTCTAAAATAACCATCAACCAAAATTCTGACTAATTTAAGTACAACTGCACTCCACTAGTAGCTTCAGATAAAGGTTTAATTCATATTTTGTTTCTGGTGCAATTTTGGTAACCATGACAACACCATATACAACTATGAATTACAGCACTTGCTTACACATGCTTCTGACCAACAGTTTCCGAGAAGTCAAAGATAGGTTTTAACGAAGCACGCACACACGCACACACGCACAAACACACGCTGTACTAGGCCAAAAGCTCACGTTACCTATAGTAAGATGAACTAAAATTGGGCTTTTTAAAGTCGGTGTACTTTTGATAAAAAATAGCTATATGCTGAACATAACAGTGATAAAATCACTAAAACTTTTTGTGGACGTGCAAATTAACTCGATTATATTAAAAAACACGAAAGTTTATATTTGAATAATTAAAACTTAAAATTTAAAAAGAAATGATAAGTCGATATCTGGATAATCGAAATATTTTTTTTTACTTTTATAAAAATAATCACAAAAGCATGTATCCTCCATTTTTGAAAGATAATGAATAGTTAACTGGTACTTCAGAGAAGGTTATAATAAATTCCGGAAAACTCTATCCATTTTTACCACTGCGGTAGCTCAGTTGGTAGAGTTCTCGCTCCGAAAGTGGGATGTTTTGGGTTCGACCCTTACCGGGTCTGACCCAAGACTTGAAAGTGGGTAGTGACTGTTGTATTGCCAAGCACTCGGCATTACAAAATGTAACTCACGGTTCTTTCGGATGGATAGGAACTTAGAATAAACGAACTCTCGTGTCACGGCAGGCGTAAAGAACCCTGCTGGATAATGCCATCAGCGCAACGCACAGGCAGAATTTCTGCACTTTCGCCTATAGCTGGCTCGATATAAGTGAAATATATTTGACTGGGACGTTAAACACCATTACTCAACTTAACTCTCTATGCACTTTTATTGTGTAACAGTCACGTCTCTAAGAATCTAAAATATTTCTTAAGCATTTCATTTGGTGACAATTTCAAGATGTTGAAAAATAAATCTATCACTTTTTACCCATTAAGGTAATAAACGTGCTGAAATACAATTCATTAATATGAAAAAAAAATCGTTAAGAAAAAAAGGACGATAATTTATTCCAAAAATTTTTATTGCAGGAATTTTTTATATTTAGTATGACACCAATCCTGACTTTAATTATAAAAATATTAAAAACTATCTACAAAGAGTTAATTAAAGCACAATGTATGAGGCTTTAAATTTTGATTGAAAATCATGTCAGGTTTTATATTCAATTAAGAACTTTTTTCTCCAACTGAAGCCGATTTATTGTTCCAATTTGTAGCGCTTGAACTCTTATATATGTCAAGTCTCGCACGGTTACTTTGAAATTCCTGTCAAATTAGCGTCGGTTTAACATAAAAATAAAATTTATGAGGCTTTTTAACATATGAATAAATTGACGTCAGATTATATTTTATTTATTTATTTATTTATTTATTTATTTATTTTTTTATTTATTAATTTTATTTTTTTTTTTTTTGGTCTGTGACTTATCTCTTTACATCACATTTTGTTATTATTCAATCAATGTCCGAATAATATATTTGATTTATTTGGATTTTACGTCCCAGACAAGAATGTTTCACCTATATCGAGACGTCACCAACTAAAGTGAAGTGGCAGGAATTTTGACCTTTGGGCAATGTGCAGGGAAGGTCATATATCGTGTCTCACCTGTCCTGTTGTGACACGGGCGTCAGTTTTTAGTGCCCTTCCTCCGAAAGGCATCGTGATTTTCATTTCTAAATGCCGAGTATTTGATAAAGAACAGTCACTACCAAAATACAAGTTTTGGTCAGACTCGACCGGGGTTCATACCCAACCTCTCACAAGTCTTGGTTAGACTTGACCGGGGTTCATACCCCGGCTTCCCACACATATAAAGCTAACACTCTTATCAACTTAATCCATATATATATATTAATGGTCTTGCTCTCGTCGTAAAAAGCTAAAAAATTGCTGATGTGATGTTAAACGACATTACAACGACAACAACTACTTCTTGTTAGTTACATAAAGCTTTATGTGTAGCACGTTTTTCTTATTTTCTTCGATTCAACGCCACTCTTCCTTTAATTATTATTGTTATTATCATTATTATTATTATAATTTTTTTTTGAAGGAAACTTTAGATATAAAGAAAAACATAGAAAAAAATAAAATTTGAGGCTTAAAAACTGTAGCATTGTGGTGAAGTTATCAAAAGGAATATAACGAGGTTGAGCATACTTGGTATTAGAATTTATACAAAGAAAGTTCATATTGCTTGGTAAGAAAAATAAAGATTCTAACCATAACCTTGGCAAAATATAAAAGAACCGAAGGCGCTTCAAATCTAGGGGCTCAGAGACATGCTTCCCCGGAAAAAATAGGAAAAAAATGGTGTTAAATGGTGCATTCTGGCGACAACTGAACCTGATTGATAGTTGCTAAGACCGTTTGAATAATCAAGCTGAGTCTGCATATCGTATTTTAACCACAGTCCAGGCTATGTACAAAAGGCGTGAAAATTTTATGTAACATCTTAATTTTACTAGTTTTTAGATATCAGTCTTTTAAATTTGAACTTTGATGATGGTTTTTTCAAAAAGTAAATACTTTTTTAAAATTAGGAGATAACTGTTTTGTATTTGAAGAGTTCCGACCGTAAAACGTGGATTTTACTGTCGCAAATTGAGGTCTACCTGGCGACGCTTGCGGAGCCAGGTAACCGGTATTTGCGATAGTAAAATCCAAGTTTTACGGTCGGAACTCTTCAAATACAAAACAGTTATCTCCATTCTAATGCAAAACAAATAAAATATTCTATAAAATCAGTTTAATTGATGGAAATCCCTACTGCTCTGATCAAAGTTTATTTTTGTTTACAGACGCATCACTAAATCATTAATGTAGACCGATGTCGTTACGCCAAAATATAGTTCTATCAAGAATACACTTGATTCCATTGATATAATAATTTTATTGTTTGAAATGAATAACAGATTTATATTGATCCAGTATCTGTTTCTATGACAAAATTTAGCAATACGGAATCGTCAAAATCATCGAGTCCGTCATTTTTGTTTTGTAAACAAAAGCACGTGTATCGGCGCGCTGGAATACACTACGTAATCGTTACCTAGATAGCACGTGACATCTTAACTCCGACCGTAAAACAGAGATTTTACTGCGGTCGAGGTCCAATCAAAATTCTGCTTACAAAATATTTGCATTAGAATGTACTATACTTTTTAATGTTATTTTTTTTTATTATGCATCATGAATTAATTGTTTTAATATGTACTAAATATGAAAGTGTTTCATAAGTCAGTAATGGCTGGGCATTAATACTAGTACTTTTATTACGAAAACTTTGTTTAATGTATGTGCTTATAAGATGTATTAATGTGTGACACTATTATTAAAATACTAATTATTATTATTATCATCATTATTATTATTATTATTATTATTATTATTATTGTTTAAACTACAAAGGACAAAACAATTATATATTAAGATTAAAAATTGTAACCGACATGTCTGTCCTAAATCCAAGATGTCTGCCGTCACTATAAAAGCGAAAGTCTATAAACAATTTTTTAAAAAATAATACGATTCGTTTTTTTCCTGAGGCAGTTGTCTCGGTTGCCTCATAGTAAGCTACGCCTCTGGTTTTTAAAAGCTTTGTAAACAGGACGCGATTCAAAAAAATTCGACAATAACTGTTTTCTTAAGTTATAAATGCTTTAATGTTACGTTTGTTGGTTTGAAATGATGTTAAATATATGACATTTATTAAAAGTTCATTACAAAACAATGTCATTTTAAAATTTACAGAAAAATAATCAAAGTAAATCTTTTGTTTGAAGTATGCTTTCACATTCGTGCCAAAGGACTGAAGTATGCCACCACCAACGAAACAAATGGTAAAAATGAATCGAGATTTTAAAATTTATGTTTGAAAGAATTAAGATTATGATAATATGTCATGACTTTTAAACTTTCTGATTTGATTGGAATTGTTCATCCCGCAGGCGGCCATAAAACTTTCGATATCTGTTCATAATATATGCAATTTATAGTATCAACTAGTTTACAAAAAACAAGAATAAATATTACCTCTCTTTTCTGAACAGCGTACGTAATTACATTATTTTAAATTTAAAAGGCCTTACAGTTGCATCAAGTATTCCTATGGATAAAATATATTAGCGATAATTTTTTTCTTAACTATGCCTCTTATGAAAAATATAATATTTGGTTCCACGATAAAAACTTTACTTACGTTGAATTACTGAGGTAAATAAGAATCTGTTTCGTCACAAATAACGGATAATTTTCAGATGTAAAATAAAACAACATTCAGCCGACTAACAAACTTTTTTCAACTTATTACATTATATTAACACATGCTATTATCTTTCTTTCTATGACTCTGTTATAATTACTCTTCTTTGTGGACGCTGGGGACCTTTCTGAACTTTCTGACGTCATGAAGGCTTATCATTGAAGGCCGTTAGAATATTCCCTTTTGACGATGTGGAGGTTGGCAGTAAACTGGTATATTAAAAAGGTGATTTTTAGGATATATCATCTGAAATTGAACTGAAATGGTTAAAGAAATTGTAAATATAAGAAATGGCATTTTATTTGTCAGCGTTCGTGCGTTATGAACGACAGTGGACTGTCGCAAATTTTATATGAACGGCTTCGCCGTTCATGCAATTTGCGACAGCCCACTGTCGTTCATAACGCACGAACACTGACAAAAAAAATGTCATTTCTTAATTAATTGATCAACGGGTTTTTAGTGTTTTATCAAAACCAAACACTAACATATTGGTCCATGTTCAAATTTTATGTTAGGCTTTGAGTGCGTGCTTGTGCGTGTGCGTGCACGTGCGTGTGAATGCGTGTGTTTGGGGGTCGGTGATGTGCAAAATATGTAAGATATATGAGGATTGATGCAAATAATTTTCATAACATGTATTACATGTATTTTATGACAGGACAATGCATTGATGAGTAAATAGGATATGGACATTTAAGATCTGTTTAAAACTAAAACATTTTAGGAGCGTTAAAGAACAAAAAATTTATCTACAATTAATAATGCCTTTATTGTTGTTCTATTTTTGTGATGTCGCACATTCTTTGACAATAAACATGCACCAACAGTTGTTAATGAACCTAATTAAAAAAAACAGCAAACCGTAAGACAATGACGCCATATTTTAACGTTTTTGTTGATAATACTATTCTAGGAATTTGTATGTGTAATAATTATGACTAAGACCACTTTATGGCACTGTTGCATTATTTAATTTACCGACAGATGTCTATCAAAAGTTATGTCGCAAAACTTGTCCATCACGCACAATACAAAGAACTTTGTCTTAACTTCATAGGTCGCTTAAGAAATAAATAATCCTCGTCCCCAACATCGGAAAAAATAAAGATTTGTACTCGCGACCTTGACCTACATACCTAAAATTTGGTATGCGACAGGCATATAGTTTCAAATTAGGAAACATTACTCCAAGTTTGATTAAAATCCACCTATATCCATAAATGATGTGGGGCGTACACAATTTTGGGAGGAACGATCGTACGGATAAATAAATAGGTAGACCGACGGTGGGGGGAGGTTGATTTCTACAAACTTTGTTTTTCCGGGAATATAAAACTTTTATGAGCCCCTGCAATATCCGTGTGGCTTAAACCTTAGAAATTCAACTCTAGCTGTCTCTATTATAGGGGCTACAACAGTCGGCCGCAATGAAAAAGCTTATATATTGCAATATTTTCATTTGCCTTGTGAAATTCCCATAGCTGCAAGCTTGAGAGACGTTGTAATTATTACTGACAATGGATACCAAAAAATTTTGTCACTCCGTGTATGAATACATATAAAATGCAATACACAATCTGGAACTACATTATCGTACGTTAACAAACATGACTGTCACTTCACATTTGTTTACATTCGAGACGAGACTGAAAAACACATTAACGAGATTTTACAAAATAAAATTAAAAAAAATTAATAAAATAATATTTTGATAACAAATATAGGCTGATATTCACCGTAATATTGACATTGTGAGAGACAGAGTGGTGTTTTTGAAGGCCTGTTGAAAGAACAGACAACAACAGATCAGTCGAAACCATCAAACCACAAAATTTTTTTGAGCAATCGGATCTTTAAAAAATTCTTCCTACCTTGACAAAGCTGCTATATACCCTATTATTTTGAGACAATGTGTAATGGTACAACTTGTCAATCAATTTTGTGTCTTGCGGGATGTAAATTTCAAGTGATGTATATTTCAATTGGAATTAGATTCACGCATGTATGCCACATCCAGTGAAAATTGTCCGTTTCACATGCTGTGTTTGTTGATCGGAAAAACTGAAAAATCATCTATATGCTTTTAATCAATTTACAAGGGATACAATAGGAACTCCTCAAAAGTACAATACATGGTTTAAGTACTACACAACTCCTTGCTAACCTTAAAACGATAATTTTTAAACTTTGAGAGATTTGCACCACACCAGGGGTTTAAGAATAAATTTACTTCTCACTGCTTTGCTGTCTACATTTGAATGATACCGAGTATGAAGCTTGGCACATTATGTTAGAGTGAATCTCAACCTAACAATGTCGACATTCCAGAAAAAATCTCTCGGTAAATCCCTGTCTACCCACATATCACAGATTCGAAACCCACATGCTTGGCCATTGAAAATTATCCCTCAGCTACAGTTCCCCCCTTCCCGTTTCAGATTCACAAATTTTACTTCCGACATTTAGCCAGCAATCTTTTATTCCAAACTTCTTTGCAAATTGAAATGAGGCCACACAGGTGCACCTGATTTTCGACTGAAATATAGTCCACAAATAACAACACATTTATCGTTGATATTCAATTTTTATATATATTATTTATATCCAATATTCTAAAAAAAAAAATCATTATGTAAATGAAAAATCGAGAAAATGCCATCAAAATACCCGATAACACTATAATTTTTCAAACCAAAACTCCCCGTTGTTTACCTCATTAAAAATATTGCGGATTAATGATGCGTCGTTCTCGGTCTTAAATTCAGCTGTTGCGTCTATTGGACTCCCCCGATGTGCATGTGTTATAGATTGGAATTTTTTTTCGTAAAATAAATGGATTTTTTTTTTCTTTAAATATTAAACGAAAATATAACAATTGAACTGTTTTAAAATGGTGCTAACGCGCGTTATTCCGTTTGCTTGCAAAGTTGTTGTCTTCATACTGACAATAAACACCATTTTAAAACAGTTCAATTGTTAATTGTTTCTTCCAAAATCGGATGCATAAGGTGATTAGCAACTTCAATGTTTCTGTGCATAAAATAAATAAATAAATAAATAAATAAATAAATAAATAAATAAATAAATAAATAAATAATGAATGAATGAATAAATAAATAAATAAATAAATAAATAAAAAGTTTTTTTTTTGATTTTTTAAAAAAAACTCATGAAATGTGTAAAAAGTATAGCGTATTAGAACTTATCATTGACGATCCCTACGTTATGTTTACCATAAATTTACATAATGAATCTCTGGACTTACTACTAAGAAAAATTACAACAAATAAAAGTCAGCTAAACAAAACATAAAAATAAATAAGAAATATATATTATTAAACCATCAAGATTAAAAATGACGGGAGCATCCATCTTGAAAATGACAGACCTAACACGAGGTCATAGGTCAAACTCTTTTATGAGCTTTTCATGATGTAAATAAAATTTCTCTTCAAATATGATGAATTTTAAGTTATCCTGTTGACACTCTGGTTTGCATATTAATAAAGTCGTTGCAGTAGGTTTTTTTAATCTGTCTGAATCATGAGATATACGCCGTGTTTATTTTACAAAAAATTGAAATTAAATCTAAAAACACAACATAAAAAGCAAATATTCACCTATCAAACTTTATTTGTTTATTTATTTATCTATTTTGTCCGATTGTTGATATATAAATGTCATGTAATTTACTTGCAATTTATTTAAACAATTGGAGGTATCTCGTAGTTTTTGAGTTATCTCCCCTTAAAAACTGTTTCTAGTTTAAACTTCTAGTTGCTAAATTTAAGTTAATTATCAGGCTCAAGTTTTACAATCATTTTTTAACTCAAATTTTTTCTTAAGCGTAAAACCTACAGATTTATTTTAGTACATGTAGTTGTAAGGACATACAGAAAATTGTGGTGTCATTTTAAACATAACTTTAAGTATATAACATCTATAATTAGTTTCGTCTAAATTGGTAATTCGTAGTTTTTAAAAGATAGCCAAAGTACGTTTAAGTTAACAGAATATAACCCAAAGTACGTTTAAGTTAACAGAATATAACAGCTACTTATCACACACACACACACACACACACACACACACACACACACACACACACTCACACACACTATCTATCTATCAAATTTATTTATCTATTTATTTATTTATTTATTCATTCATTCATTTATTTATTTATTTATTTATTTATTTATTTATTTATTTATTTATTTATTTATTTATTTGTTTGTTTGTTTTTACGCACATATAGACTCAATCGATGTGCTTAGTGTAGTACAAGTACTTAGAGGTACTTAGGAATGGTGATTCATAAAAAAGTGTTGTCAGTAGCCGAGGAAATGAAGAACATGAAACAAACAAAAATAACACTAACTTCTTTTGTTTACCCCAAATCACCCATTCATTTATAAAACGATAAATAGACATATTGAAGTGACTTAATTTTGAAGTTTTTTTAAGTAGTAATTTCATTTTAAGAGGAGAGTAAAATTTGGATATTTTTCACGGTTTCAATCTTGAACGAAACATTGAGCAACATTCACCAATTACTAAAAATAAAGGGGGAGGGTTCCATCAATTATTAACCAAAAACCAATGGTGTAATGAAATGTTTATTTAAAAAAGATTGCTTTCATTTTTGAACGTGTAATCCCTATATGGAACTGTAAATATGAAATGGTTTGGTTTTGTTGTAGAATAATCGCAAGAAAGGACACTTACTCCTATGTTTGTCAAAAAGCTGAGTTTCATAATCAGTGCCCCCAAAATGAATTTGTATTCCATATTTGGTCCTTTCTTTCACTTGTCATGTTTTTTCATCGGCGTTTGCTAAGCAAGTGTTTTCAGTTTCAAAAGTCCCAGTGGTCTAAATAATATTAATAGGCATACACCGGCCTCATTAAAAAAACTGAAAATAAACAACGTAACATCAGTCACCTTTGAAGGGTTCCTATTTGTTTAAACTCGCATCAAATATATCATTTTTAGTGAAGATTAATTTGTCTGGTTAGCTGTGACGATATAACAGATACACATGTTAAGAAGAGTTAATATGCACATGACTACAATTTGTTAATACTTGGAACCTACAAAACATCAAGTTTGTAAATTTCATTCATAGTTTTTTTTTTATTCTATTGTTAGAATGTTTTGTTTCATAACAAACAAGATATCGCACAAAATTATATTTTATGTAGCAATCTTGTACATAATTTTGAAAGTTGCTAAATTTATTTATTTATTCAATCTTTTATTTATTTGTTTATTTATTTATTTTACAGTAGTTTAGTTTAAGTATGTCGGTTCTATCGTTGGTCTGAAGAAAGTTTTTATTATTTAGTTTTAAAAATTTCATTTACCTGGTTTTTATATTTGATTAATTTTTATGCAAATTATTTATTTAAGTACATGTGTATTTTTTTGCCAATGGTTTCCACCGTTGACATTACTGACGTTTTATATTCGGTTTTTAACATTTTGATGACGGTCAGATTTCATAATTAAAAATATTAATTACATAAAGTACACACAATTCCGAACTTTAAATAAGACGTCACGTGATTTTTTGTCTTGTGGTCATAGCTGACTTAGGTTTTTGTGCACTGGATGTGGACAAGATCGTCACAATTGACTCCCAGTAGAGCTGTTAAAGACATTTGTTAATCCAAATAGTGTTGAACAAGTTTAGTGGAGGTAGTGTTGAACACCTCTGGTCAAGATTATTTCACTTAAAACGAGACAGTCAGTTGTCAGTTCTGGGATGGTTGAGGAAACCGAAGTATCGGAGAAAAACTCCGACCTTCGGAAACATTCTTTCATCGGACAGGCAGGATTCTAACCTTGGCGGTTAGAGGCGCGCGCTTTATATCAACGAGAACCCCTGATCTTTTTGACCGAACGTAGTTCAATGTGTACAATGTGATATCCGAATGCCCTTGCAAATTTAATAATTCAGATAGACATTCAACGTAAATGCTTTCTGAAATACACCATAATGGATATTGGAAATCTTCGACGTTGAAGTTCCAAAATGTTACGCAAAAACTCACGTGCATTGATCACAGGTACATGTACGTTGGAGAATCCGATTGGTCAATCAGACTAGCTACATCGCCAATAAAACCAGCGATACAAGATTGTATATTTACTTCATAAACTCATATAAGAATATTTTCATTTTTTCTACCTTGCAAATAAAAAAGCGTGAGTTCTGGAATTGAGCTAAAATGAACATACCGAAAAACAAAAGTTCATGTTTGATTGAAGATGTTCATTTGTCAAGAAATTTAACATGGCACAAAGTATCCTCCACAATTAACTAGACGCTCCTATCACTTAAGTTGAATTTGTATATTTGATAATGTACTAAAATAGTATACAGTTTAAAACTTTTCTTAACCTTATCGTAAAAAAACTACTGAGAAGGAAAACTGTTGAAGAAATAATCAGTAGGCAATCACAGGCTGAATGTGACCGACAGCTGGATGTATATGGGTCGCCGAATAACAGTTATTTACCTCATGGCGAATTTTTTTTTAAAATACTTATTTCTGCCTATTTTATGTGCGTCTACTAACACATTCACGTTCTTGCGGTTTGTATTTATTTTGTTTACAAATATAAGTAAATCAAGTTATTTTTAAACGACAAATGATGCTTTGAAAGCCATAACAATTGCAATCGACGGTTACTAGGCATGTAGCTAACGGTTGTCATGGTAGGTTGTTAGGGAAACGTTAATGCTCTAAATATCCATATGTCAAATTTGTTTCCTTTTTGTCATTTTTAAGTCACATTATAAAATGCACGTACACAAACACTTGTTGTTGGTATTTGTCTACAAAAGAGATGAGTCATAATAATCTCGCACAGCTTCCCTTTATATGGAACGCCATAGCTGTCTTATATGGTATAAAAATGTTATATGAATTCATTTTATCATGATATTATTTGTTTTTATCGTTTATGTTTTGGTTTTACCATTATTTTTTTATTTTTAAAATTTAATTTATATCATATGGTTTTACCATAATATTATTCTATCATTAATCAGTTATTTGGCCAAGGTGTGTCATATTTTATTAATTAACATTTCAAACATTAAAAAAATACAAAAAACAAATTTGTAAGTATCGCCGATTGTTACATCAACAAATCAGCTATTTTGTGGCAAGTGTTGATTGATAACGGTGCCGATATCCAAGAAAATGTTTTCTAAGTCTTCAATTTCTGTCATGATATCATATTGACTTAGATCATGCGACAAAACATCGAGCATGCCTTCTCCAAAACAAACATGTTTGTCTGAAATTCGTTGCATTTAATCCTAGTTGTTTCCTGATTGTTTGTAAAGAAGCGCTTACAAGACATGAGAGACAAGTGAATTAAAAATGCGTGGCTTTTTTGTATATTTTGTGGGATATTTTATTGATAATAATTTATTTAAAGAAACGCAGTTTTCCACATAAAATAAGCATATTTTGCATTAAAAAAGGGTTTTAACTTGCACTTACCCCTTTTGGATTATGTGAAGCGCTATGTGGTTCAACCATTTTGTTTTTTTTAAAAGGAAATGACATCATGATATTTGCACGAACCCATATTGGCTCAGTTGTTTTTTTTCATTTCGACTCAGTTTTCTTAATATTGGCCCACTTTATCTCATATTGGTCCAGTTTTGTGAATGTATTAGCGAGGCAGATTTGTACGTATTGTATCAATTACACATATTGCTAATTAATAATATTTGGTCTGTTGATTGAGTTTCGCAATCATATGTCTTCACTTCATCATTATATTATTTGGTTTTATATCCATACAATGGTAAAACCAAAACATTTATTGATAAAGCCAAATCATATAAGTAAATGATAAAACCAAATCATATAATGGTAAAACCAATTGATATAATGATAAAACCAAATCATATAATGATAAAACCAAATCATATAATGATAAAACCATATCATATAATGATAAAACCAAATCATATAATGATAAAACCATATCATATAATGGTAAAACCAAATCATATAATGGTAAAACCAAATGATATAATGATAAAACCAAATCATATATTGATAAAACCACATCATATAAATAAATGATAAAACCAAATGATATAATGATAAAACCAAATGATATAATGATAAAACCATATCATATAATGGTAAAACCAAATCATATAATGGTAAAACCAAATGATATAATGATAAAACCAAATCATAAAATGATAAAACCAAATCATATAATGATAAAACCAAATCATATAATAATAAAACCATATCATATAATGGTAAAACCAAATCATATAATGGTAAAACCAAATCATATAATGATAAAACCAAATCATATAATGATAAAACCATATCATATAATGGTAAAACCACATCATATAAATAAATGATAAAACCAAATGATACAATGATAAAACCAAATCATATAATGGTAACACCAAATGATATAATGATAAAACCAAATCATATAATGGTAAAACCAAATCATATAAATAAATGATAAAACCAAGTCATATAATGATAAAACCATATCATATAATGATAAAATTAAAAACTATAATGGTAAAACCAAACCATGTAACGTTGGCAGCAAATAATATTATGATAAAATGAATTCATTTTTGTACCATAAAAGACAGCTATGGCTTTCCATACTCATACAGTATCACGGTCACGCATGACTGTTACCAAGCAACAACATGTTTAAAATAAAAATGACCTATTGCCTTAAAAATTAATACAAAAGGTTTTTGTTGCGAAATCTACATGTTTAAAATAGAACAAAGCAATCTTTATGATTGTTGAAAGATTATGCAACGCAAAAGAACAAATAACAGGTATGTTAAAGAAGTACATGCCTTAAAACCACAGATTACAAATCTCCGAAAAATTTGGGATAACGGGATCTTAAACAAAAATATCTCAATATATGCAATGAAAAACTGAAACATCATCATCATCATCATTATTGTCATCGTTGTCGTCGTCATCATCGATTTCATCGTCATCTTTCTTTTCTTGTTGTTGTTGTTGTTCTTCTTGTTCTTGTTCACTACATCCTACAGAAAAAGATGATCTGAAGACATTTCATCAATGTCGATGAAAAGGTACTATGATTGATTCCCTTGAAAGACAAAGAAAACAGTTTTATTTTTTCCCATAAATACTTTTTTACGAAAAGATGGTAAAAACGGACAATAAACTGTAAATAATAACGTTCTGCCCAATAAACTGAATATAATAATCATGGAGGCAGAAAAACTTGCAATGAACGAAGTACAAAACAATATTTGTCTTTATTTGGTCAATAACCTCTTACATACATAAAATTATAGTAAAAAATATCGAGCAATATCTACAACGAAAAAAAACTCGCAAACATCACTTGTCTGGTAACCATAATGAGAATAATTTTGTGTTATGTAAAATAGCGAAAATATTATTTTGATGATGATGATGATGATGATGGTGATGATGTCTAGATGTTGATGATGACGTCTTGATGGTGATGATGTTGTCTTGATAATGATGATGATACTACTACTAATAATAATGATGATGATGTTTAGATGATAATAATAATTTCTAGATGATGATGATGATGATGATGATAAATAAAAATGAAGATTTATTATTATTATCATTATTATTATTATTATTATTATAATTATTATTATTATTATTATTATTATTATTCCACAGATGAATAATTTCGAACTTTGAAATTTTTAAAATGATCTAAAAACACAAAAAAATTGAATTGAAGAGAAAAGGTCATACCATTTTTGATATAATTTCTTAAACTGAGATTAACTGAATTTTTTCGAAATTTGGCAAATGTTGGTCTCCGTTTTGAAATTCTTATGTTCAAAACAAATCAAAATTCCAGACAGCAATCAGTTTCTTATAATTATTTTATGCTGAAAAATAAAATACATTAAAGGGGCAAATCCATAATTTGGCGACAAAAATGGCTGAAGTTTGGCAGTAGAACCTTAGCTGTCTAGATTCTTGTCAGCTTGTACTTCTTTGGGGTTCATCCCCTAACCACGTGTTAATTTATTGATTTTATTTGCGGAAATATAGAACTATAGAACTATCAAAAGTTCAGAGTAATTCCGAGTATAAGATACGTAAGCGTAAGGGTTCCGCACAAACTAAATGAGGTATTGATCACGTGACTCACTGATGCAAAAAAAATATATTTAGTATATACATGTAAACTTAAATTTAAATATCTAAACTTAACTCCTTTTAAGGTCATCGACATTCGAACTTATTTTAGGATCATTGTTTTTTAAGAACACATTCGTCTCTCGGATTAGACGTTAAGCCATAGGTCCCGTGTACCCGGCCACCTGACGGGGCACGATAAAGATCCCCTATGTTTTTCGAAAACAGAGTAGGCGTTTTCGCCGGCATAGGGCCCCTCTCTCCCTAAAAAATTCAACATCATTTTTTGGCACCCCTTTATAAAGTTTCTAATTTGGTAACCCTACCCAAATTTAAAATGTATTTAAAAATGCATAATTCTTTCTTTGCGTGCTCTACGGCGCGCCGGTTTTCTCATGCCTTGGCTGTTTTTTGCCGAGTGCTTCCCTGGTCGCTCGGCATCCACATCACCTCTACCTGCTTCGTCCTCTACCATGTCTGACATGAAGCAAATACAACAAAAGTCACTTGACCGCACATTGGCCCGGGGCCACATGTAGACGTTAAACTCCAACAATCTTGTTGTTAAGAACACATTACTACATCTAAACTCTATTCTATCATAAAATGAAAATACAGACTATAGATCCAAATATTTAAATAATTACAAACTTAAACCGTAAAATCCAACACTAGATATAACTATGAATTTCGCAAACGTGATAAATGACAAAAGTGCATAAAAGGCATTTTGAAGCGGGTGCCATTCCCTCTCGATGTTTGTAGTAGTCAAGTGGCATATTAAATACCGAAAGGGTGACGGAATGGGCGAGGGAGTCCGTGTTTATCATACTAACTATGTGTGTTTGTCTTTCTATCAATCAAAAAAAAGGATAATGTTTTTTTAACGATTGTGTTTCTGTGTCAAGATTGGCAGTTTCAGATGCTAAAAGACTTAAGATAACTTCCTAATTATCATCAACAAACTGGAAACGGCTCTTAATTTGCATATCTAATGATAATATGACTCAAAAATTCAGGCTAATTGTATTTAAAACAAAAGGTTTTCTGTTATTTTATTTAATTGACTTTGCACTGCATACAATTTCTTCTTAATTTATACAAATAAGTGCTTATTTTTAAGCAGAGGTTGTCAGTATTGGCGACAGGCGGGGATTAATTATCTTAACTATATAGTTTTTCACAATCGGGTCTTTTTACGTTTGCCGGCTTGGATAATACAATTGTCACTCAGCATCAGACATGTATTAATGCCTGTCGCTTGAAGGTGAAACGAAATTAAACAATATGACAGCTACAAGATTATAGGTTTTAAAAGTTAAGAAATTCGTGTTTATCACCCATGTAGATGAAACTAAATCTTTTTAATTTCCGGCTTACGTCATCATTTTTATACTATGTCAAAATGTCATTATTTTCGTTCCGCTAAGCTGCGCAATAATCTGCAAATTTAATTAGACTATAAGAAGTATAAGTTTGAAAACTTTCATCACTGTATTCCAAACACGAGAGGTTGCAGTCACCCTAATCTTGTATAAATTTCGCATTCGGATTATCAAACAGGATGAAGACGATATTATTAATCTCTATTCTAATAGGATGTGTTTGTAAGTAATCATAAAAAACTGTCTTTTTTAAAAAATCAAATTTTCAGATTTGATTTTTCGAAATTTTTGGATCTTTTTATTATTTTCATTTTTTTATGCTTTTTTACAATAAATAAATATATTTTTAAATGCTAGTTCGTCATCAGTGGTGTAAGGTATAAACTGTCACGATAATTTGCCAAAGCATTTTTTGAGTTTTAAGAAAAGAAACTGAGCTCATTCCCTCGTCGATATTGCATAGCTCAGATTTAACAGTTGTTACACTTATAACTTAACATCATTTAGAGTTCCCAGTAAGCAGTGGGAGTTTCGATCAGTTTCCGATCAAATGTATTTTGTGATTCCATGGCCTGAAAATTTGAGAGGACAAAAAACGTATTATTTTTAAAACGAAAATCAAAAGAAAAACGGAAAAGAAAAAATAAACGAGAGAAATTAAGAAACATTTGAAATTTTACCTAAATGTACGGAATTTTTAAAATACGTTATTAAAAGTACTCTAATACAAAACAACAGTAATTTATTGCAAGCTAAATAAAATGAACATGTTAATCTCTTTAAACTTATTACTATTCGAGCGTTATATCCTAAAAAGGACTGGAATACAAAATTTGTGCCATACAACACTGATGAGGGCATGAATTCGAATTCTTTTCTTGTGCTTTACAACACTGATAAGGGCATGAATTCGATTTCTTTTCTTGTGCTGTACAACACTGATGAGGGCATGAATTCGAATTCTTTTCTTGTGCTTTACAACACTGATGAGGGCATGAATTCGAATTCTTTTCTTGTGCTGTACAACACTGATGAGGGCATGAATTCAAATCTTTTCTTGTGCTGTACAACACTGATGAGGGCATGAATTCGAATTCGTTTCTTGTGTTGTAAAACACTGATTCTTTTCTCGTGCTGTACACCAATTATTAGGGGATTAATTCGATTTTTGTCTTGTGTCATACAGCATTGTTAGGGAATAAATTGGATTCTTTTATTGTGCCATACAACACTGAAGAGGAAATGAATTCGATTTCTTTTTTGTGGAATACAATATTTAGAAGGGAATAAATTCGATTTCTACATCATTATTTTCTTTTCTTATGTCATACGGCATTGCTGAGGGAATAAATTCCAATTCTTTTATTGTGTCATACAGTATTGCTGTGGGAATAAATTCGAATTCTCTTATTGTACCATACAACACTGACAAGGAAATGAATTCGATTTTATTTATTTTATTTTGTTTTTTATATTTTTATTATTATTATTATTTTTTTTTTTTGTGAAAATACAATATTTATAAGGGAATGAATTTGATTTTTACAACATTAATTAGGGAATGAATTTGATTTCTTTTCTTGTGTCATACAGCATTCCTGAGGGAATCAATTAGAATTCTTTTATTGTTTCGAATTCTTTTTTTATGCCATAAAACATTGATGAGGGAATGAATTCTATTGCGTAGGATTGTCACCGTTTTAAACAACTTTTAAGCTTGTATGCATACAATACAAGTTACCTAAGTAAATATCTAAACCCAAAACGTTTGCCGGAACAAAATGCTAATTTGAATCTTATTTCATTCATTCTTAATATAAATTAAAAGCAAGGATTACCAATAAACCATAAAGACATCGGATATTTACCGCAAAACACTTAACTGTTTTACAACAGAAACATTTGTTGTTTTTAGAATAATTAATGGCCGGGATTTACACTCTTTTCTCATAGTTTATGAAAACATAATTTTAAAAAATGGTATTAATTATTTTGCAACAAAGAAGGGTTGTATTTTTAAACGTTATTTCGGTTTTTAAACGTTCATCCGGTGATGTACATTTTAATATTTTTAAACCGTTTGTCTGATGATGTACATTTCTGTATTTTTAAACGTTGTTCCGGTGATGTATATTTTTATATTTTTTAAACTTTGGTTCGGTTTTTTAAACATTTATCCGGTGATGTACTTTGTTATATTTTTAAAACGTTGTACCGTTGATGTACATTTCTGTATTTTTTAAACGTTGTACCGTTGATGTACATTTCTGTATTTTTTAAACGTTGTTCCGTTGATGTACATTTCTGTATTTTTAAACGTTGTTCCGGTGATGTAAAATTCTGTATTTTTTAAACGTTGTTCCGGTGATGTATATTTCTGTCTTTTTTAAACGTTGTTCCGTTGATGTACATTTCTGTATTTTTTAAACTTTTGTTCGGTAATGTATATTTCTGTTTTTTTTTAAACTTTGGTTCGGTTTTTAAACGTTCGTCCGGTGATGTATATTTCTATATTTTTTAAACTTTGGTTCGGTTTTTAAACGTTCGTCCGGTGATGTAATTTCTGTATTTTTTAAACGTTGTTTCGTTTTTTAAACGTTGGTCCGGTAATGTACATTTCTGTATTTTTAAACATTGTTCCGGTGATGTACATTTTTGAGTATATACCAGTTTTAAGACAACATTTCCTAGTTTCCAAATGTCGGAAGACAATGTTTAAAAACAATGGTTATTTTGTCTGTCGTGTTGACACTAGGTAGACAGATAACTTTATTAACTGTCAAAATATTTCCATATTTGGATGTTTAATTGCATAAATTATTTTAAGTGTCATGTCCAGTTTTTGAATCCATTATTTTAATAAAATATTTAAAAAATAAGAGAAGGTACATACTTATTTATAAATTTTAAAAAAGATGCACAAGTTTGGTTTGTTACAAATGTATCAGGAAAATAAAAGAAATTTTTGTTACTATCCTTGGATTTGTGGTATAATTTCAAATTGGGTTGTTATGAAATGTTCCTGGAAATTGAAGGGGTTTCGGGAACTACTTGGAGATAGGTGTTATAATTGGTTTGTTACAAAATTCACCGGGAAATCGACGGATTTTCGAGTACTACCTTGGGATGGGTTGTATAATCGGTTTGAATCAAAATTCACCGGAAAATCGACAGATTTTCGAGTACTACCTTGGGATGGGTTATATAATCGGTTTGCTACAAAATTCACCGGGAAATCGACAGATTTTCGAGTACTACCTTGGGATGGGTTATATAATCGGTTTGCTACAAAATTCACCAGGAAATCGACGGATTTTCGAGTACTACCTTGGGATAGGTTGTATAATCGGTTTGTTACAAAATTCACCGGGAAATCGACGGATTTTCGAGTATTACTTGGGTATGGGTGGTACAATTGGTTTGTTACAAAATTCATCAGGTAATTTGGCACCCAACTTAAAACTGCCAAAATTAAACAAGCCATAAAAAAAATATCCTAAAAAAAAGAAATGTCAATATTAATTGGTAACACGTAACTGAAAACCGATATCCCGTAACATAGTTTGTCTTAAACTTGTATAAGACCTTTTCAGTTTAATTAGTTGATTCTTATCCAGGTTGGATCAAAATTTTGGGAAGGGGGGGGGGAGGATTTTATTTTTATTTTTTTAATTCTCAAAAATTACGGTGTTTCACTTCGTTTTGAATCGGTTGCGGGAGTGTCTAAACCTCCTCTAGAAAACCGAAATGGACCTCTCTATTGACGGGGCCTTACCTACCGGAAGCGATATCTTTGTGACAAGTTCTCGCAACTAAAACCTGATTATTATTTCGAACGTGAGCAGTTTTAACATTAGTTCTCTATTGGGTAGTAAAACTACAATTTATTTCAATTTGTATCCTGAATATCGTTATTTTACGAAACCCGGTTGACTAACTAATTCATTCCGTTTACAAATTATTTCATTACGCATAATTCGTTGGGCTAAGAGTCGCTGCCTGTCAAACACCTTTCTCAGTGAGGTGCCAAAATAAAACACTTTATTCATTGAAATGCCAAAATTAATCCACCAAAATTAAACAACCACATTTTAAGAGAAAACCGCCATAATACCTCGACGCCAAAATTTCCCGATTTACGGTACCTGGGGAAATTTAGCACCGTTTAGTCTGTTACAAATGTTTATGAATACCTGGGGACTGTTTAAAAATGGTTCGTTACAAAATGCACCTGGATTGACGAATTTGCGAATGCTACCAAGGAATGGATGGTGCGGTTTGGTTTGTTACAAACGCATCGCGAAATTGAAGGGATTCCGCTTATTTCTCTGAAATTGGTGGTTGATTATAGTTTGATACAAATGTTTCTGAAAATTCAAGTGATTTTAAGTTCTAGCTGGGTAGCGGTGGTATAAACAAATAAATAAATGATAAATAAATAAATAAATAATAGAAGCATGAGTTTTTTTTAAATCTGTTTTAAAATTTTAAAGATTTTCATTTTTTGATATCTGTTTTAACATATACTGATCTATTTAAAGCTAAAATAGTTCAAGTTTTAATATATTTTCCGTTTATTTCGACAAGAAAAAATAACCTATAGATTTCTGGTAATTAAAATTAATCTTTTTTTCCTTCAGATTCACAATTTCCAGGAATTCCTCCAGAATTACAAGCAGCTCTCCAGTCAGCTATGGCTGGTGGGGGTGGATCCACAGGACCCGGGGGAGGGGGTATGCCCTCAATGACAACAATGCCTGATATGTCAGCATTTGGACAATCACCAGCGATAGCGACAAAATCTTCGCCTGCCATCCCATCTGGATTTGCCGCTGATATTTTAGCTAAACTAAAACAACAGCTACCTGCTACCAAAACACAATCTGCATTTGGAGCAACAACGTCACCGCCGCCAACCACAACACCTCAAAGTCCGCTTGAACAATTAATGTTTTTCAAAACAGTCGGAATGGGTGCCGGTGGTGGTATTTTTGGTGGTGGCATGCAAAATCCAATGAAAATGATGATGCTTCAGAATATGATGGGAGGTGGCGGTGGTGGTGGTGGTGGTGGACGTGGTGGCGGAATGGGTGGAGGACTTTTAAGGACAACAATTCAGTTTAGGCTATGTGACGAAGCCGATCTTCAGAAGATTAGCTGCATGATGTGTGATGTAGAGTCATTCAGAAGATTCAAAATGCCATTTAAATTTTTTCAATGTAATCCAATGATGCCTAAATTCCTGCCACCTTCCATGAGATTTGGATGTTGTTACAAAGACATGAGAGCAATGATGATGGCGAAACAATTGGCTGCTAGATAAATCAATGCATAAAGTAGGTTGATTATAAAACGTAACCTGGGCGTCACCACTATATCATGTGTTACCCAAAACGGCCAATAACATATTTTATAACAGAATAAAAGGCACAAGACAATCCACCAGCAACACGACACACAGCAAGTAAACAGTCAGATATGACAAGAGTAAAAGGACAAAAGCTATGACTACTGGATCTTGCAGACGGGACTTAAAGTACCCACATATTCAGTGATATTGTACTATGAGATGGCCCTTAACCTTCCAACTTATTTCTCAACCTGTAAAATTTGAAAATTAGCAGTACCTGATCTTTTGTCAAGCACTCGGCATTTAGAAATAAATGTCACGAAGTCCATCGGAACAGACCTTAAAAATGCCCGATGTCACGGCAGGCGTTGCACGTTAAAGAACCCCTACTTGCACACTGGAAAGGTCAAAATTTTTGCCAATCACCTATAGCTGCTGACATCTCGATATAAGTGAAAAATTCTTGACTGGGACCTAAAACCCCACTAAATCAATCAAATAATCAATCTAAAAAAATTCACGTGGTGTGTAAGTTGTTCAAGTTTTTAACAGCGACCTCTAAAGTGCAAGAACACTGACTAAAATGTCGGAGATAAGTAGGCGACGCTCGGGATCGAACCCTAGCCGTATGACGCCTTGGAATTTTTAAGTCTACTTTTTATTTATTTGTTTATTTACTATATTACTATTTATTATTAAAACTTTTTTTCTTTTTTGATTGGCCATTTTTATTATATTATTTTTTTAATTTCAGGTATATATAAATTTTGAATGATTTTGAAATGTTGCCATGACGATATACAGGACTATTCATTAATTTACAGCAGACGATATTTTGTTGGCCAGTCGATGTGCTACGAGTGGGGGCTTGTTCGATTCCATTTTCTCATGTTGATGTTCCGTATTACATTTTTTAATCAATTAAAGTTTTTTGTTGTTTATTTACTTTGTTGTAAAAGTTGCAGACTTTCAATGGTGATTATCAATAAAAGAGAGAATAGAGTTTTTATACAACATCTTGTATCATTTGTTTAGCGGAAACAGTTTGAATTGTAGATAAAATTTGAGGAACTTAACTTACAAAATTCTAGAATTGTCGCCGGATATCAAATCGTACAGTTTGAAATGTAGTTAAAATTTAAGGAACTTGACTTGGGAAATTCTAGAATTGTCGCCGGATATCAAATCGTACAGTTTGAAATGTAGTTAAAATTTAAGGAACTTGACTTACGAAATTCTAGAATTGTCGGATATCAAATCGTTAATAAATTGCATGTTTTTAATAACAGTATTGTTATGTGGAATTTTTAAATGAATTACGTCTTAAAAAAATTATAAGTAGAAAATAACGGAAAATAACAAATTCGATAAAATATAATAATTCATACACTTAAATCGAAAAATTTTTCAAAAAATTATATGATTTACGAGTTTATATATATATATATATATATATATATATATATATATATATATATATATATATATATATATATATATTAACATATAAACGATATAATGAAGTACGGCATAACGTTTGCATTTATTGCTTTAATGCTAGCAGGATCGATAGTACCCTCTGTGTAGTTACGAAAATTAAAACTAATTAGATTGTGAAATGTCGGGTCAATTCTATGTTCTGCCCTGCGCAACAAGAAAAATTATTTATTTACATGAATTTTATTTACTTGTGTATGCAGTTCGAATTTTTTTCAATCTATTTTTATGTCATGAACATAACCTCATTAGAATAGTTAGAATCCCTTCTACTCCTTCAGACAGGATCGATCGATAGATCAGTAACAGAACGTCTGCCTCGAGAGTGAAAGGTCGTGGGTTCGAACCCCTATCAGGTCATTCATAAGACCTTGAAATTTAAAATATCGCTCGTCTGGCGCTCGGCCATATAACGAGACTTGGAAGTATCGACTGTTTAGGCTTGTCTGCACCATCTTGACAAGGTTAGCTGGCACTTTAGCAAGAAAAGGTAGCCATTAGTGCGCGTGAGTATAAGGCAGTACATAATAAACTTTTGCGAATCTCACGCATACACGAACTTGTTTCTAGATTAATCTTTTATCATCAATAAGCTAACCTCGTCGCGAATAGCTGAAAAAATGATGATTTGACGTAAAACAATATTAGAACTAACCGACATATTCATAACTGCTTCTTGAAGCTTTTTTAATTTTTTTCTGATGTTAATATTACAGAGTTGTTCAGAAATATTTCAACCGAACTATACCTACCATTCCTCTTAGTTTCCATAGCTAGACGCACATAGCCATTTGGTATCTAACGTAATTTGGTGTATTTCAGATTGCTTTTATTCATTGACTTATAGCGAAACATCACTTATCTTCTAATTACACTAGTGGTTATAAACCAGTCGGTGTAGACAACTGGAGCTTTTAAGAAAAATTGTATATTGCATTAAAATTTACTTCTAAGAATGCATTATGTAACAAAGTATTTAACCAGGATGAGTGACGTCCTGTCCAAAATGGTGCATTAATACCAAAAATAAAAGATTGACAAGTCATAACACAAAGTGAAGCCCACGTATGCCCCCAAGCTGAAATTAATTACATAATTTTATGTTTTAAAGCGTCTTTTTTTACTTTCTATATTAGGCAACACAACACGACCTATTAGTTTCCATATTAAGCAACACAGTACGACCCAACACATAAATTTCAAATACAACTGAATTATCTTGTGTTCAAGTTGACTTTCATTTGTTTCTTCCATTAAAATAACATAATTTTTTTCTGAAAAAATGACAAAAACAATAAATTTGTTAACATTTTTGTGAATAAATAGTTTTTCGAATATTTTACCAAGAAAAATGGGGTGGTGGGGTGGAAGGGGGGTACGTAAGGAAGTACTGTCTACCGTTTATGTATCAAATAATTCACTTTAAAAGCTTCAAATTCAACCGCAAAATGACATTACTTTACAAAAGAATTTACGGGCTTCATTTGAAATCATTAAATTTAACAACCGGATATGACATTATTTCCCACAATTTTGGTGAAATAAAATAGTCGTCGCCGTTGGCTACATAAAATGATATATGATCCGATGACGTTGCTTGACATGGTTTCTAATCTATTGATTTTTATATTCGGAAATAATCTTCACGCTAACCACATGGCGAGACTCATTTATCCTCAAAGCCAGGGGAAGCAAAACTTGTCCTGGTGAAAAGACAAAAGTCAAGATAAATATTATGCATATCACGGATTTAAAAACAGTCAACTCTGGCCGGGTATCAAGCATTTTCGTTCAATTGCTTTTGCAAAGAGCAAAGACACTAGGGGAGGGGTTGCTAAGATATGCAAAGTATGCATGCCGCATCTAGGGAAATTTGTCCGGTTCGTCGCGTGCTTCGTTTGTTGATTGGAAAGACTGAAAAATCAGTTTCATGACTTTTTTAATCAATAGCGCTAGCAACTCCTCAAAATTATAATACACGGTTTACTACAAACTCCTTGCTAAACGATTATTTTATAATTAATTTTGCATCGCATTAGGCTAACGTGCATTTACTTCCAAAGGTTTTACATTCATATATACAATGAACATAATTTTAAAACAGTTAATTGTTAATTGTATTCTAGCGTCTAACCGTAAAATTGTCGATACATTGATGAGCACTGCCAAAGTTTTTGCATTCATATAAACAATGAACATCATTTTAAAACAGTTAAATTGTTAATTGTACTCTAGCGTCTAACCGTAAAATTGTCGATTCATTGATGAACATTGCCAAAGTTTTTGCATTTATATATACAATGAACATCATTTTAAAACAGTTAAATTGTTAATTATATTCTAGCGTCTAAACGTAAAATTGTCGATACATTGATGAACACTGCCTTTGATGGCGTCATTGCAATTTGTCCTTTCTGACTAACTTCAGATTTGAAATGTACCGTTTGTGTATGTTAGGAATAAACGCTTCTATAACAATAGTTATAGAAAAAATGCGTTTGGCTTGTTAACAAATATATAATATGTCTCTATAAAAAGGAGAAATCGCTGATTTTACTGTTTGTGGCCATATTTTTTCTTTGCTTAACCCGAAAATTTTGGTCTATTGCCGCGATTTTCGACATGGGCTGTTGCTATCCGACTATCGAAGAACCGATTACGAAAGCTTTATTTATTTATTTATTTATTTATTATTTATTTATTTATTTATTTATCTATTTTCTGTCTTTTTTTTACAAAGTTATTTTTATTATCTTTATTCATGTTATAATCATGTCAGAAACGTTTTAACTTTCACCAATTTAGCTAATGTGCATTCTAACTGTTAATGACTTGCAAAATGTGCATGGATACTGTTCTTACTTTTTGTGCTTTTTCATATATACACATTTATTTAAAATAGTATTCTTTATTCTACTTAGAGAAGCTCATTATTACCCATTAACGAAGTAAGCTTTTAACAAACTTTTTGTTAATTGCTTCCCCATTAAATTCCCTACATAAGAAGCAAGGTGTCTCGTAAGGTCCGTTTTTTTTTTTTTGCTGTCCGTTTATATTTTAACGCTTTTAATGTCTGTTTTTTTAAATTCAGATTTATGCTTTTAACAGTCAAATTGGATGAATCTATTATCATTATTATTAATTTTATTATTTTATTATTATATTATATTATTATTAGTATTATTGATTATGATTATTATTATTAGTATTATATAGTATTATTATTATTATATTACAATATTCTTCTTCTTATTATTATTATTATTATCATCATCATTATTATTATTATTATTATTATTATTATTATATTATTATTATTATTATTATTATTATTAATTATTTACAAATATTCTTCTTCTCTTCTTCTTCTATTATTATTATTATTATTAATCTGCAATAAGTTATATTTATTGTGACCTAATATCGATGAAAGACTGCCTCGGTGGCTTAATGTTAGAGCGTCCACCTCGAGACCGGGAAGTCAAAAGGTTCTAACCCCGACCGGGTCATGCATAAGGCTATAAAAGTCTTTACACTGCTGTCTCGCCTGGAGATCGGCATTAGGTTAGAGTATCTACTGGTTTCCCCAGGTGCTAGGATAAAATTACTACGTGTGTGGTATGCATGCTTGTCTGTAGCCTTTTAACACCGTAAGCAAGCACCTAAACAACAGTCCATTCTGATTGCGCATTATACTAGACAGACATTACACACCTGTGTATCACAAGCATACATAAACCTGTTTATAAGTTAATCATTATAGATTAAATCCTTGGTTTCGTCTAAAATAGCTGAAAAATTGTTAAAGGGCCTTAATCACATCGCTTGCCGAAGGTCGGTGGTTTACCTCGGGTACTCCGGTTTCCTCCATCATCCCAGAACTGACCGCCTCGAAATATATTTTAAAAAATTTGACCGGGGCGTAAAACACCATTACTCCACTCCACTACTTTAGCAACATGACAATCAATCAATCAACCAACCAAACTTAAACAATCAACCGAAAATAGGCGACGTCAGATGAATAATATATTTGTGAGCTTGCAGAAGTTGTTTTTTTATCCGGGTACTCCAGTTTCCTCAACTATCTCACAATTCACCGCTATAAGTAAAAAAAACTGCCGTTGCATTAAAATTTACTTCTTAGTATGCATTATATATATATAACGACTTGAACCAGGATGAGTGACGTCCTGTCCAAAATGGTGCATTAATACCAAAAATAAAAGTCTGACAAGTCTTAACTCAGAGTAAAGCCCACGTGTGCCCCCAAGCTGAAATTAATTACATAATTAAAAAACTTAAACCTCGAAAATTATATATTGCTATATAATAATTGTATTAACCTATTATTATACATCACGGAAATTCTTAAGCTATATATTATTGTTCAATTTCTAATCGAGTGGTATGAAACAATTTACAATGTTTGAAACGGCAGTCACATGCCATGGTA
>JARBDR010000721.1:0-42587 GCA_029721355.1 Tegillarca granosa | reverse complement strand
TGTCAGAAATTCATACAAAATTAAAGAGTACTACTGTGTAGTCCTGAAACTGATTTTTTGTACACACAGAATCATGTCATAGTGCTTACATTGAGTTATTTAGTTTATATTGTCTGTTTATTGGAAATAAACTAAAGATACAAATTTTCCTAGTTGATGTGTTTGAATATATAAAATCCACAGTGCTATGATCATGGTGATTGGTGCACTATTACATAGTTATTAAGTGCATAATAAAAATGAAAAAAGTAAGATACTAGTATGTTTTTTGTGATTGATACTCAGTGTTGTTGCTATGTTTAGAAACTATGGGTATGTTGCATGTATGTTTAAAAATAGAACAGATATAAATGTATTAGGATCTTTACAACTTTTGGACAATAAAAGTCATCAAAGTTCTCACATCTGTCTGTGTCAGTGATGCCATTACAATTCTAAATTTTGTCATCATATATAAGTATTAAAGCCCAAATCAATGTTTAGGTCAAAGGTGGTTTTTGTTTTTGCTCTGTAATTTTGATGATACTGTAATGTTAATAATGTGCTATCACAGATGATGCTTGTATTTGCTAGTGGTGTTGATGATTTGCTATCGCAAATGTCACTTGCATGTGCTTTGTGATGTTTATGATTTGCTATCACAGATGCTACTTGCATTTGCTCAGATGACACTTGTTTATGTTCTGACATGTTGGGGTTTGCTTCACAGATGCTGCTTGCTTTGCCATGTAATGTTAGTGATTTGCTGTCACAGATGCCCCTTGAATTTGAATTTCTTTGTGATATTGATGATTTGCTAACACAGGTGCTTCTTGCATTGGCTGTGTGATGTTGGTGACTTGCTATATGACAGATGTTGCTTGTTTGTGCTCAGATGACACTTGTTTGTGCTGTGTAATGCTCAAATGCTGCTTGCTTTGCTCTGCTCAGATGACACTTGTTGTGCTCAGATGACACTTGTTTGTGCTCTGTAATATTGGTGTTTTGCTATCACAGATGACACTGTTTGTGTTCTTTGATGTTAATGACTTGCTATCACAGGTGCTACTGCATTTCATCTGTGATGTTAATGACTCGCTATCACAGATGATGCTTGCATTTGGTCTGTGATTTTGGTGATTTGCTGTCACATATGTCACTTTAATTTTTTTGTGATGTTAATGACTTGCTATCAGCCATCCTTCTTGCATTTGCTCAAATGACACTTGTTTGTGCTCTACAATGTTGTTGATTTGCTATCACAGATGCTGCTAACATTTGCTCTCTGTGATGTTAGTGATTTGCTGTCACAGATGCTGCTTGCTTTTGCTCTGTGATTTTAGTGATTTGCTGGTACAGATTCTGCTAGCATTTGCTCAGATGACACTTGTTTGTGCTCTGCAATGTTGTTGATTTGCTATCACAGATGCTGCTAACATTTGCTGCTCTGTGATGTTAGTGATTTGCTGTCAGATGCTGCTTGCTTTTGCTCTGTGATGTAGTGATTTGCTGGTACAGATTCTGCTAGCATTTGCTCAGATGACACTTGTTTGTTATCAGTAATTTTGATGAATTGCTACCACAGATGATGCTTGTATTTGCTCAGATAAAACTTGTTTGTGCTCTGTGATATTGGTGTTTTGCTATCACATATGATGCTTGCATTTGCTCAGATGACACATGTCTGTGCTCTGTGATGTTGAAGACATGCTTTCACAGATGCTGCTTGTTTGTGCTCTAATTTTTAGGTCACCTGAGCTGAAAGCTCAGATGAGCTATTGCTATCCATCTTTGTCCGTGGTGTGTCATGTGTTGTGCGTCGTGTGTCCTGGGTCGTTTCTTGCATAAACTTTTTACCTTTTAATCCTCTCCTCGAAAACCACTGGGCCAAATTTAATGAAACTTGGTAACCATCATGCCTGGTTGAAGTTCTTTCAGATTTGCACAAATGAAGGAGTTATGTCCCCATAAGGGGGAAAATAGGGAAAAACTTTAAAAATCTTCTCCTCTGAATGTACAAGAGATATACCTAAGTTATCTCAATTTACCGGATAACATCCTTAGGTCATCTAGTTTCAGATTTGTACAAATGGTAGCCATGTGGCTCAAAATGGGGAAATGGTAAGGCACTAAGTGGGGAAATTGCTAAAAAATGTCACTATATCTGGAAAACTATTAACTTTTTGTGTAGGCATGTATATTAGAATATTGTAGGTATTGACAGGACAATCATTTTGATATATAATTCAAGGTCATATGTTTTAAGATCAAGGTCACAGCTGCAAAAGAACACTTAAATTGCTAATTATCTTGAAAACTATTAACTTTTTGTATAAGCATGTATATTAGAATATTGTAGGTATTGACATGACAATCATTTTGATATATAATTCATGGTCATATGTTTAAAGCTCAAGGTCACAGCTGCAAAATACTTAAATTGCTAATTATCTTGAAAACTATTAACTTTTTGTATAGGCATTCATATTAGAATATTGTAGGTATTGACATGATGATCATTTTGATATATGGTTCAAGGTCATATGTTCAAAGGTCAAGGTCACATCTGCAAAAGGAGACTTAAATTGCTAATTATCTTGAAAACTATTAACTTTTTGTATAGGCATGCAATTAGAATATTGTAGATATTGACATGATGATCATTTTGATATATGGTTCAAGGTCATATGTTCAAAGGTCAAGGTCACACCTGCAAAAGGAGACTTAAATTGCTAATTATCTTGAAAACTATTAACTTTTTGTATGTGGCATTTATTAGAATATTGTAGGTATTCAGATATTAACTGAAATTTGTTAATGATTTGGAAATTATTCGTTGCACTACAGTTACTTCATGCATATTATATAAGCTACTTATAAATGAAATGTGACTGGATATATTTCTGATTATGTTTGTGGCAGTTCTTAACTTGAGAAAACTTGTAAATATTCTGTATTTAATATATTGTCTATTGCACTTTGCAAACAATTTTGGACATATCCTCAGGTGAGCATTAAGGCCCATGGGCCTCTTGTTATTATTTACTATCAGATTTCATTTGTAAGTTTTCAATGATTGGATTTTGTACAAAAGCAATAACTTACTGTATCGGGACAGCTGAATATTTACCCATTTTTTAAGTTTATAAGGAATAAGATAATTATTATTAAACTTCTGGCTCTGTACTTCTATCATTGTTTGACTCAGGATTATTCATTCTTAAATGACAATGCTATAAATGAAAAAGAATTTATATACACATAAATGACTAAATTAATGTTACCATGACAAGAACCGGAAGATAGTGATTTTTTTTATTTAAGAGTTGAAATCACATAATCAGCTTCATCAGTGATTTTTTCACAGATGTTTATTATAATATACAGATATTTCATGTTTATTAGGTGTATTTAGGAAAAATATTTGTCAAGAGAATAAAATTTCCCGAGCTGTAAGCCCCAATAACCTGATATATCTGAGTGGATAATTACACCACATATGATGCAACAAAAGCAAATAATGAAATAATGAACTTTTTTGAACATTAAGTCAGGTTTTTTAAAATAACTGCTTGTCTGAACACAGTTTTTTTTCAACAACTGAATGTCAGAGTTACTATAACTATTCCAATTAAAATACAATTAAGATAGATTAAATTTGCCAAAGCTTTATGCAAATATACCTGTCAGATAGGGAAATTCAGGACAAATACACTGGCATTACTAAAAACAGCAGAAATTTGCAGAAAAGGGAAGAATTGTGAAAAATATAGATATTGACCCAATAAGAATAAAGCATTTATATATAAGATGTAATTACATCCTTAATTTATTTTACCTTTTAAATGACTATTGTGGTACTTAGTAATTCTTATATGTTTTTTTTTTTTTTTCAAACTAATCTCTAAGTACTTTTACAAGTTAGCTTTTTACTTCTAAAGGGTATTGAAGATTTCAAATGAAGTTTACATTCAATATCAGCTTGCCATATCAAGATATGTATTTCATTTAAAACTGCATACATGTGAACTTTCTTTTTTGATGGTAACTGCCACTATCTAATTTATGTCAAATATGTAACTGGAAAACATAGTTGATAGCTTATGTAATAAATAAATAAATAAATAAATAAATAAATAAATAAATAAATAAATAAATAAATTAGTGATTCATGCCTCTGTCATGGTAAACTCACCTCAGATTTGTTCAAATGGTTCAATCAAACACTTTCAAACTATACAGTCGGACTCTCTTTGAAAAAATTTCTTTTCTTTATATTTACTTACTTAGTTTATTTTACAAAGCTTTATTGAAAAACAGATATATGTGAAAAAATATGCTTTGTGTTGGATAATATAAATGTTGTAAAGCATTATTAAACTAATGTATCCAAAAAGCACCATATATTAATATGGTTGTATAACACCTTTTAAATCTATATTTTAACAATTCAAAAAGTGCTATAAAATGTTACACCATATAACTTATTAAAAAATTATTTAACGGTTTTAAAATTATTATTCGTCTTTTTGAAAAAAAAAATCAATCAATCAATCAATCAATCAATGGGATTAGCCAATCAATTGGGTCAATCAATCAATTTATGAATCAATCAGTCAATCAGGATCAATCAATCAATAAGTTGGATTAATCAATCAATCACATCGCCTTTGATAGATGCAAACGTTCTCTTTTGCTCACGATAATAACGGTGCTCTAATAGTTAGTGGAAAAAAATAAGAAGAAGAAGTTGAACTTTTCATAAAGAAGGTAAATAGTAATATCAACATTGAAAAATGGAATCCGAAAGTGGTTAGTGCGATCTTTTTAGAAATGACGAAATATTTATCTGTTTATTCATTATCATTTGATTATTTACACAATAACCCCATGATTATTTTTTTTATTTCAATCATGTAATTAGATCAATAAGAAATTGTAAAGCAGAATAAACAACAGTAGATCCATAAGTCTTGCCTAATCAGCTGCTCGGTGACAACGCAAAAATAATAGCATACGACACATGCGACTTAGAAAAGTGGAATATTTAAATGTGAACGGCAATAGTTTATAAAGGATATTGCAAGATAAATATTTTTAAGAAGATAATTGTGCACAACCGTAAAGATAACCTTTCATTTTTAATAAATGATTTGTACAGTTTTTGGTTTATCTTGGTTATAACCACAATTTCCACTTTTACTAAGAACGTATTTTCATACAACAATAGATATTATTCTGTAGATTCTAGCCTGTGTCATTTGCAGGCAATATATCATAACCATCCAGCTAAGCTAGTGCTTCCCACTTCCACGATTATTGGTCAGGTCCCTAAAATTACTGAATCACCAGGATCAGCACTTTCTTTACGTTATTTTGGTAATATTTGTGATAAGTATGATGTAAAAAAGTGTATTCAACACAGAAGTTATTTTCTGAAATTAATCCATTATTTTTCTGAGTATTAGGTTATTTGATAATTTCTGCTGATCAGGTCACCAATGTGAGCTTTGCTATATTATCCATGTTAGTTCCCCAACAATGATTTTTGAAATTTCAATTGCAGAAATCAAAGTTAAAACTGATTAGCAAATCCTAAAAATGTATCAAATCAAATCAAATCAAATAAATTTTATTAAAAGTCGATACATTACACATAACAATATATTATGCTGGGCAAAAAATTTTTGCAGCTTGACTTGAAAAAATGAAGATTTAGTAAATTCATGCCAGTCCTGAAATTTCATTGTCTGATTTTTGTTTATACAACTGACAGACAATTTGTTTATTGTGTAGCCATACCTCTTACAAAATACACTGTCCACTCATTACCTGACAGACATGGTAACCTTGTAAGTCTACTTTAAAGGCAATCTATACCATTTTTAAATGACATTGATACAAACAAATTCAGGTCCATTTCACCCAGGTAATGATATTCAGTCTTTTCCAATGATATTTGACCCAGTCTGTACCACTGTCAGACATGATTCCTGACCCATTGCAACTACACACACAATAATCTCATCTCTAATTCCTGTCAACTATTAGAAATTGGACCCTAAATTAATTTGTGCCACCAGTGGGGTATTCTGCTAACTTGTCATTAGTAATTGAAAGAAATGGACCTTTCTGTAACAACTAATATTTTGTCATATTTTTCCTCCATTTTTAGATGCTCCTACTCAAAGTGATTCAAAGACAGATTGTGATAAATTAGTAAATTCAAATATGGATAATAATGTGAATGCTAAAATAGACAGTGAACAATGTGATATTGACAGTAAAGAGACATTGAATCAGACATCGGATCCTGGTGGAATTCTACAGAATGACTGTGACTTACCAGCTTCAATGGGTGAAGGTAAAACTTGTACTGGTAGTTCATAAAGGAACTTTAAAATGCAAACATTTCATTGATATGTTTCTGCTGGTTTCACAAGGATGCAGTGCTCCAAGTGGGCTTTGAAAAATGGTAGCCACATGGCTACTTCAAAAATTAAACTAGCCAATTCAAAATTTGTATTGCCAGGTAAAATTCTTGGTGGCCAAACACTGTTAGTTAATTTCTAGTTTGAAAAATAAAAAAAGAAAACTTAAACATAAGTAGTTAATTGTCATAAAGCCCAAATCAAAAAGCACATTACTGTTTGGTTGTCATTATGTAAAATTTGATTGTGTAATTTATGTTCTTTACAATAGAGATACTGCCATAGCTTCAAACACTTTGTCGACATTGTTAAGAGTCTGACTAATTGTCAGAATTGTTGGGCAAAATTTCTACATTTCTCAATTTTTACAGCCAATCTCATATATTTTATTTTATTTGCCATGATGGCAACTGTCTGAAAATTTGTAGTCGCAAAATGCAATTCTTGTCAAAAATTTTGAGTATTTAACTAGGCTACTTGAAGCACTAGGGCAGACATTTTTGTTTGTACTTTATCTTGTGTGCAGGCAAACCAGCTGTTTTAGATGAAAACATATTTGTTAGTTATGGGTGTTTTATTTTATCTCCTGCCAATTTTATCTGACATTTTGTTTGTTAGTACTCCGATCTTGATTGTAAACAAAGCATGGTAAACTGTTTGTTATGTCATACTTATTGGATTGGTTGCTTTTAATGTTTTTAACATCCCATCAACCATTATATAGCTATTTACAATGATAGTAAGTTTAGTAATCTATAGGGATGAATTTAAAGACAAATTCCTGTTTGTGCAAGTGTTTATTATGGTCTGCCTTGTACTAGCATACACTCAAGTGACTTTGTGTTGGAAGGTTGCAGACAAGCATACCACTCCCCAAGTTACCTTATCCTGATGCAGGATGATCAGTTGATACTCTGTATTTTTAATGCTGAGTGTTAGACAAGGAAGCAGTATCTCCAATTTTACAGTCTTATACAGTAATATGATACCTTTTTGTAGGTGCTCTCATGTCTCCAGACTCACAGTAGTGATGGTCATAGCTTGATGAATAACAACTTAACCACTTCACCATTGTGACCGCAAGGTACCCAGATTTTAATCTATGACTACAGGGCAAATTTTGACAAAACAATTATTATATGATATACATATTATCAAAATCTTAATGACTTGAATTAGTTCAGGGACAAAATAAATACATTTTACATATTCATGTTTAGGTGAAGGTGTACAAGAGAGTTCATTAGATGAAGATGTTGGTGAGAAAATAGACTTTAAAGTGGTGTATAATAAACAAAAATATGATGTTACATTTCCATTAGATCACACAGTAGCCAAGTTAAAGATCCATATACAAACATTAACAGGTAATGTAATTTACAGGTGTTGTTTCAGTGGTTCCCATTAAATGGGAGACTAGGACCTTTACACCATGGTATCTGAAAAAAAAAATTACCCATGGTTTTTAAAAGCAATGAGTCGGTCTTGCTAATTGTCACAAATTTGAAACAAAATTGTTTATTTTACTCAAATTTTTAAAAGATTGTTGAATTATTGACTCAGTTGTGTATCTTTTTAAAAAATGTTGTACAGATTTTTGAAATGTTTTTAGTTCTCTCTTTGATGTACTTTTTTATGGCCTATGAATTATAATATTACATCAGTTTTAAACATTATTTTGGATTCTGAATTGGCATTGTGACCCATTAGAAAGTTAGAAACATAAACAGCTAAGTGTTATTGTACTGAAATAATTGATAATTACTGATTGTGAATTGATCTTAAAAATTTGTGGTTGTTAAATTCAATCAATCACACACATTTTAAGTTTGATATAGTTTTTCTCTAGTCGTTTAAATACTAATCCCTATCTTACAGTGTTATTGATTTCATTCCTTAAATACATTAATTTGACCCTATTTATCTTATTTGCAGGTGTTACACCAGCTATGCAGAAAATAATGTATAAAGGTAATTTTTTTGTGACTTTTTACTAGATTACCAGAATTGCATACAGTTGGTTAAATTATATGTAAACAAGTCTTTAAACAATTAAATAATAATATGTACATGTAAATGTGTACATGAAGTATGTGAGGTAGAAAAAAAATGTTGCATATAGCATTTTTTACTTTATAATAAACACAGTTTTTAGACAATTAATTCAGTTGTCATATCAAAAAGGGTTGTAATGTTGTTTAATTTCACATCAGCCATTTTTTTGTTATTCATGATGAGAGCAAGTTTACTTAGTCTCTAACTATAGATCTATCTGTATATGTGAGATGTACCTGTGTATAATATGATCTTCTTTACACTAGCAGGCACTCAGGGCGAGTTGAGTTGAGTTGAGTAATGCTGTTTAACGTCCCAGTCAAGAATATTTCACTTATATTGAGATGTCGCTAGCTATAGACGAAAGTGCAGAAATTTTGCCTGTGCGTTGTGCTGATGGCATTATACAGCAGGGTTCTTTATCGTGCCCTGCCATGACACAGGACCTCGTTTATTTTAAGTTCCCATCCGAAAGAACGGTGACTTTCATTTCGTAATGCCAAGTGCTTGGTGAAAGAACAGTCACTACTACTTTCAAGTCTTGGGTCAGACCCCGCCGGGGTTCGAACCCACGACTTTCCACTTACGGAGTGAGCACTCTACCAACTGAGCTACTGCAGTGGCTGCACTCAGGGTGACTTTTTTTGTAAAGAAGGTATCTCACCAAGTCAGTATGCTGCAGAACAAGTAAACCACTTTCCCAGTCACATTATCTCGACAGTTGGTGAACCAGTCATTACTTATGTCCTCTTAATGCTAGGCAAGGAAACATTATCTCAAATTTTACATTCATATGTATGAGATGGCGGAGGTTCAAACCATGACCTCCCACTTCCCTTGATAATGTTCTACCACTGAGCCACCAATGTGGTATATATATATATATATATATATAGAGAGAGAGAGAGAGAGAGAGAGAGAGAGAGAGAGAGAGACAAAGAGAGAATTCATCAAGTGTTTACTAGTGAAAGAGGTTATCTCCCTTTTTCATAAGATTTTAAAATTTGTTCACTCTTTTTCCTCTGCAAACAACAGAAATGAACTGGTTATTTTCAGGTCTAGCAAAAGATGAGAGCACATTACGTGATATCAAGGTTACAAAAGGTGCTAAAATCATGGTGGTGGGTTCAACATTAGATGCCGTCCTGTCTGTGGCTCAACCTGATAAAAAAGAAATCCAGGAAGAAGCTAAAGCAGCAGCAAGACCTAAAGAAGCTTTATCTCAACAAAAGGTAGATAATTTATCTAGTGTATCCTAGGCTTTCAAAGTTTAATTGAGGTTTAATAGAGTGGAGTAATTATTTTTAACATGCTTGTAAAGATTCATTTATATCAAGGCGGCCAGTCCTGGGATGGTGGAAGAAAATAGAAAACCACAAACTGTCAGCAAGCGAACTGACAAACGTTTTTACTCTAGGATCTGCATAAGCAGGATTTGACCTAAGAATTTAGAGACATTTTGATCTGTAAGCATTCACTCAGCCACAGAGGTCCTTGAGGTTTAATGGTTTTCAAAGTTATTTTGAGGCTAATGCATTCATATGTATTTGTGTATTAACATATTTGTTAATTGCAGCTGTTTAGCACTATATTGAGTAGATTTTATTCTTTTCAGTGGATCAAAGGAAGATTCTTCGAAGAAAGTTATATTGATAAACTTTGAAACACTCAAAAAATGCCTGCAATTTGTTTAGTTATAGGTACATTTCATACTTTACTCAAGTGAGAAATGCATCTCTGTCTATCAGCCAAAATAAGTCTATTTTGATTCAGTTTCATATTTAGGAAAAAAACAAATAATATAACCATTTACATTTTTAAATGGATATATGTTATTTTAGGATCTGATCAGTTTTTTTTCTAGTTATGATTGCTTGTTTACAGACATCTCAGCCCATGCTGTCATAATACATCAATATTTTTATAAGCATGTATTTTTTTTTTAACCACAGTTCTATTTTAATATTTTCATATACATTTATTTTCAGCAACATAAAAAAGTGTTAGATAAATATGGAAAACCAGATGATATAATTCCAGGAATAAAAAATCACAGAGAAGCATTACCAGGCATGCCTTTATCAGGGATGTATAACAAGGCAGGAGGCAAAGTGCGACTTACATTCAAACTAGAAGCAGATCAGTTATGGATTGGTACAAAAGGTAGGTAACTAATATTACTTTATCTTTCTGAATGCTTGAAGTGCTAAAACAACTTTTTTTTATTGGACCAATTGTTTTTTCTTTTGGACAATTATATGTGTGTTTTTGAGCAGTAGATAGATGGTTTTAGACTTAACTTTTATTTTTGATTAGTGGATTCATTTCATTTGAACCAAGTGAATTTTTTTTTTTGGATCATTATGGTTGTGTTTTTAGTTAGTAGCAAAATAGCATGAAAAATAAAATGCATACAATGTAAAATAGCATGAAAACAATAAAATATATACAATTTAGAGAATAGAAAGAAAATAGAATGAAAACAATAAATTGTAAACAATGTAGGAAATGGCATAAAAACAATAAAATGTATACAATGTAGGAAATAAAATGAAAACAATAAAATGTATACAATGTAGAAAATAGAATGAAAACAATAAAATGTATACAATGTAGAAAATAGAATGAAAACAATAACATGTTAACAATTTAGAAAATAGCATGAAAAATAAAAAACATGTATATACAATGTAAAAATAGCATGAAAACAATAAAATATATACAATTAAGAAAATAGAATGAAAACAATAACATGTTAACAATGTAGAAAATAGCATGAAAACATTAAAATTTAAACAATGTAGGAAATGGCATGAAAACATTAAAATTAAAACAATGTAGGAAATAGCATGAAAACAATAAAATATATACAATTTAGAAAATAGAATGAAAACAATAACATGTTAATAATGTAGAAAATATTATGAAAACATTAAAATTTAAACAATGTAGGAAATAGCATGAAAACATTAAAATTAAAACAATGTAGGAAATAGCATGAAAACAATAAAATATATACATTGTAGGAAATAACATGAAACAACAAAATGTACACAATGTAGGAAATAGCATGAAAACAATAAAATTTAAACAATGTAGGAAATAGCATGAAAACATTAAAATCTAAACAATGTAGGAAATAGCATGAAAACAATAAAATATATACATTGTAGGAAATAGCATGAAACAACAAAATGTACACAATGTAGGAAATAGCATGAAAACAATAAAATGTATACAATGTAGGAAATAGCATGAAACAATAAAATGTATACAATGTAGGAAATAGCATGAAAGCAATAAAATGTATACAATGTAGGAAATAGCATGATAACAATAAAATGTACACAATGTAGGAAATAGCATGAAATAATAAAATGTATACAATGTAGAAAATAGCATGAAAACAATAAAATGTAAACAATGTAGGAAATAGCATGAAAACAATAAAATGTAAACAATGTAGAAAATAGCATGAAACAATAGAATGTAAACAATGTAGGAAATAGCATGAAAACAATAAAATGTATACAATGTAGGAAATAGCATGAAACAATAAAATGTATACAATGTAGAAAATAGCATGAAACAATAAAATGTAAACAATGTAGGAAATAGCATGAAAACAATAAAATGTATACAATGTAGGAAATAGCATGAAAACAATAAAATGTACACAATTTAGGAAATATCATGCAAACAATAAAATGTATACAATGTAGGAAAGAGCATGAAAACAATAAATTGTAAACAATGTAGGAAATAGCATGAAAACAATAAAATGTACACAATGTAGGAAATATCATGAAAAAAAATAAAATGTATACAATGTAGGAAATAGCATGAAACAATAAATTGTAAACAATGTAGGAAAAAGCATGAAACAATAAAAATAGCATGAAAACATTAAAATTTAAACAATGTAGGAAATGGCATGAAAACATTAAAATTAAAACAATGTAGGAAATAGCATGAAAACAATAAAATATATACAATTTAGAAAATAGAATGAAAACAATAACATGTTAATAATGTAGAAAATATTATGAAAACATTAAAATTTAAACAATGTAGGAAATAGCATGAAAACATTAAAATTAAAACAATGTAGGAAATAGCATGAAAACAATAAAATATATACATTGTAGGAAATAACATGAAACAACAAAATGTACACAATGTAGGAAATAGCATGAAAACAATAAAATTTAAACAATGTAGGAAATAGCATGAAAACATTAAAATCTAAACAATGTAGGAAATAGCATGAAAACAATAAAATATATACATTGTAGGAAATAGCATGAAACAACAAAATGTACACAATGTAGGAAATAGCATGAAAACAATAAAATGTATACAATGTAGGAAATAGCATGAAACAATAAAATGTATACAATGTAGGAAATAGCATGAAAGCAATAAAATGTATACAATGTAGGAAATAGCATGAAAACAATAAAATGTACACAATGTAGGAAATAGCATGAAACAATAAAATGTATACAATGTAGAAAATAGCATGAAAACAATAAAATGTACACAATGTAGGAAATAGCATGAAAACAATAAAATGTAAACAATGTAGAAAATAGCATGAAACAATAGAATGTAAACAATGTAGGAAATAGCATGAAAACAATAAAATGTATACAATGTAGGAAATAGCATGAAACAATAAAATGTATACAATGTAGAAAATAGCATGAAACAATAAAATGTAAACAATGTAGGAAATAGCATGAAAACAATAAAATGTATACAATGTAGGAAATAGCATGAAAACAATAAAATGTACACAATTTAGGAAATATTATGCAAACAATAAAATGTATACAATGTAGGAAAGAGCATGAAAACAATAAATTGTAAACAATGTAGGAAATAGCATGAAAACAATAAAATGTACACAATGTAGGAAATATCATGAAAAAAAATAAAATGTATACAATGTAGGAAATAGCATGAAACAATAAATTGTAAACAATGTAGGAAAAAGCATGAAACAATAAATTGTAAACAATGTAAAAAATAGTATGAAATCAATAAAATGTACACAATGTAGAAAATAGCATGACTGAGAATACTATAGTTTTATTTTTTAATTTAATAAAATTCTCCTTTGTTTTGAGCTTCTGATTTGCTCAGACTTCTCTGTCCTTTTTTCTTAATGTTTTCATGGGAACACACAGAAATATTTATACAGTGCATACCTACACAATTGTATTATTAATTTTTAGTTATAAAAAGTATTTAGTGCATTTATTCGTTATTTTAAAAGTATGAATTGCATAAGAAAAATTATGAAGTGAAAAATAAGATAATTTGATTTTTTTTTTTTTTTTTTTTTTTTTTTTTTTTTGGTTGGAAAAATGAAAGATTTGGATTTTTTTTACACATGTTAATGATTGGCTGAATTATGCAATGTTTAGGATTCAATATGTCATCTTCTTCATTTTTCCCTTTCAAAAAGAAAATGAATGAGTTTCTATGTATCTTTAGGCATGGTAAAACATTTATGAGTGTTAAATTAATTATGTGTAAAAGCCCTAGGGTTTATGTGAAAAGTATTTGTCTCCTATTATGTCACAAAACAAGGAACAATTGCTATACAATACTATTATAATGCTAAGGTTTTTTTGTAGTTGTTGCCATTTTGTCCCTCAATAGTTTAATTTCTGAAACTTAAGTTGATATTATTCGACAAAAAAAAAACCAGTTGTATCTTAAAACTTTCTGGAAGGATTTTTAGCATTTAGAATCTACTCATTTCACTACATGAGAATTGAAAAACATGCTTTATTTCAAGGTTTCAGAGTTTAACTAAAGTACGTTTCTGGATTTTATTGATATTGTAGCAGTATTAGAATTTAAATTTGGTAATTCTACAATTATTTCAATATACCAGGCGTTTAAATTTATTTAATTAGGAACCTGTTGTGTTGCTGAAATTGATTAACAAATATTTTAAAAAAATTTAATGTGATTTTAACAAATTTTAATATTTTATGCACAAGTATTAGATCCGGATTAATTGACTGTTTAAATGAAATAATCAAATTTAGATGAATCTTTACAGCTTATTAATTCACTCATAGATTGTCATTTTGCCTGATTTACTATTATATTTCAAATGAAATATGGTGATTCCATTTGTTGAAAATTTTAATTGTTCTTTCAGATATCAGATGATTTTTCATTAATATTAAAGAATTTCATACATTTTCTCTTTTAACAGTTTAAATGTTTTTGTAAATGACACATGCTTTCCTGCTAGAATTAATTAATTGAAAGAAATAATGTCAAGTACTTCAGTTATTCATTTTTGCTCTGAGTTGCCACTTAACTTATATCTCCACATCTTAAAGTCCCAATATCCATTTTTCTCTGTTTTTCTATGTTTTCGCTTAGAAGTCTGTATCTTTAATTTACCATACTAGGTATAAATGTTGTAATTATAATAAGTACAAGTACTTAAATACCAGATATTGGACCTCTTTAATTCTTAAAGCCAGAAATAGCTACATGTATAACAGCACAATTAGACGAATCTTTGAAAATAAGATATCAAACTTCATATATAATCAGAAATAGCAACAGCAGAATTGAAAAAGTAATTCAAAATCTGCAGTCAGATTTTTTAGATTATTTAGTGAGAAATAACATTAACAAAAGAATTAGATCAGAACTTGATTATCTGGGTTCCATGGAATCAGACTTCTTTAGTTCATATTGCTAGTGATTGCTACAACAACAGAATTAGATCAGAATTTGATTATCTGGGTTCCATGGAATCAGACTTCTTTAGTTCATATTGCTAGTGATTGCTACAACAACAGAATTAGATCAGAACTTGATTATCTGGATTCCATGGAATCAGACTTCTTTAGTTCATATTGCTAGTGATTGCTACAACAACAGAATTAGATCAGAATTTGATTATCTGGGTTCCATGGAATCAGACTTCTTTAGTTCATATTGCTAGTGATTGCTACAACAACAGAATTAGACCAGAACTTGATTATCTGGATTAGATCACGTAGCTAGTGATTGCTACAACAACAGAATTAGATCAGAACCTGATTATCTGGGTTCCATGGAATCAGACTTCTTTAGTTCATATTGCTAGTGATTGCTACAACTACAGAATTAGATCAGAAATTGATTATCTGGGTTCCATGGAATCAGACTTCTTTAGTTCATATTGCTAGTGATTGCTACAACAACAGAATTAGATCAGAACTTGATTATCTGGGTTCCATGGAATCAGACTTCTTTAGTTCATATTGCTAGTGATTGCTACAACAACAGAATTAGATCAGAACTTGATTATCTGGGTTCCATGGAATCGGACTTCTCTAGTTCATATTGCTAGTGATTGCTACAACAACAGAATTAGATCAGAACTTGATTACCTTGGTTCCATGGAATCAGACTTCTTTAGTTCATATTGCTAGTGATTGCTACAACAACAGAATTAGATCAGAACTTGATTATCTGGGTTCCATGGAATCAGACTTCTTTAGTTCATATTGCTAGTGATTGCTACAACAACAGAATTAGATCAGAAATTGATTATCTGGGTTCCATGGAATCAGACTTCTTTAGTTCATATTGCTAGTGATTGCTACAACAAAAGAATTAGATCAGAACTTGATTATCTGGGTTCCATGGAATCAGACTTCTTTAGTTCATATTGCTAGTGATTGCTACAACAACAGAATTAGATCAGAACTTGATTATCTGGGTTCCATGGAATCAGACTTCTTTAGTTCATATTGCTAGTGATTGCTACAACAACAGAATTAGATCAGAACTTGATTATCTGGGTTCCATGGAATCAGACTTCTTTAGTTCATATTGCTAGTGATTGCTAAACAACAGAATTAGATCAGAACCTGATTATCTGGGTTCCATGGAATCAGACTTCTTTAGTTCATATAGCAAGTGATTGCTAGTGATTGCTACAACAACAGAATTAGACCAGAACTTGATTATCTGGGTTCCATGGATCAGACTTCTTTAGTTCATATAGCTAGTGATTGCTACAACAACAGAATTAGACCAGAACTTGATTATCTGGATTAGATCACGTAGCTAGTGATTGCTACAACAACAGAATTAGATCAGAACTTGATTATCTGGGTTCCATGGAATCAGACTTCTTTAGTTCATATTGCTAGTGATTGCTACAACAACAGAATTAGATCAGAACTTGATTATCTGGGTTCCATGGAATCAGACTTCTTTAGTTCATATTGCTAGTGATTGCTACAACAACAGAATTAGATCAGAACTTGATTATCTGGATTCCATGGAATCAGACTTCTTTAGTTCATATTGTTAGTGATTGCTACAACAACAGAATTAGATCAGAACTTGATTTCCTGGGTTCTATGGAATCAGACTTCTTTAGTTCATATTGTTAGTGATTGCAACAACAACAGAATTAGATCAGAACTTGATTATCTGGGTTCCATGGAATCAGACTTCTTTAGTTCATATTGCTAGTGATTGCTACAACAACAGAATTAGATCAGAACTTGATTACCTTGGTTCCATGGAATCAGACTTCTTTAGTTCATATTGCTAGTGATTGCTACAACAACAGAATTAGATCAGAACTTGATTATCTGGGTTCCATGGAATCAGACTTCTTTAGTTCATATTGCTAGTGATTGCTACAACAACAGAATTAGATCAGAACTTGATTATCTGGGTTCCATGGAATCAGACTTCTTTAGTTCATATTGCTAGTGATTGCTACAACAACAGAATTAGATCAGAACTTGATTATCTGGGTCCATGGAATCAGACTTCTTTAGTTCATATAGCTAGTGATTGCTAGTGATTGCTACAACAACAGAATTAGATCAGAACTTGATTATCTGGGTTCCATGGAATCAGACTTTTTTAGTTCATATAGCTAGTGATTGCTACAACAACAGAATTAGATCAGAACTTGATTATCTGGGTTCCATGGAATCAGACTTCTTTAGTTCATATTGCTAGTGATTGCTACAACAACAGAATTAGATCAGAACTTGATTATCTGGGTTCCATGGAAACAGACTTCTTTAGTTCATATTGCGTGTGATTGCTACAACAACAGAATTAGATCAGAACTTGATTACCTGGGTTCCATGGAATCAGACTTCTTTAGTTCATATTGCTAGTGATTGCTACAACAACAGAATTAGATCAGAACTTGATTATCTGGGTTCCATGGAATCAGACTTCTTTAGTTCATATTGCTAGTGATTGCTACAACAACAGAATTAGATCAGAAATTGATTATCTGGGTTCCATGGAATCAGACTTCTTTAGTTCATATTGCTAGTGATTGCTACAACTACAGAATTAGATCAGAAATTGATTATCTGGGTTCCATGGAATCAGACTTCTTTAGTTCATATTGCTAGTGATTGCTACAACAACAGAATTAGATCAGAACTTGATTATCTGGGTTCCATGGAATCAGACTTCTTTAGTTCATATTGCTAGTGATTGCTACAACAACAGAATTAGATCAGAACTTGATTATCTGGGTTCCATGGAATCGGACTTCTCTAGTTCATATTGCTAGTGATTGCTACAACAACAGAATTAGATCAGAACTTGATTACCTTGGTTCCATGGAATCAGACTTCTTTAGTTCATATTGCTAGTGATTGCTACAACAACAGAATTAGATCAGAACCTGATTATCTGGGTTCCATGGAATCAGACTTCTTTAGTTCATATTGCTAGTGATTGCTACAACTACAGAATTAGATCAGAAATTGATTATCTGGGTTCCATGGAATCAGACTTCTTTAGTTCATATTGCTAGTGATTGCTACAACAACAGAATTAGATCAGAACTTGATTATCTGGGTTCCATGGAATCAGACTTCTTTAGTTCATATTGCTAGTGATTGCTACAACAACAGAATTAGATCAGAACTTGATTATCTGGGTTCCATGGAATCGGACTTCTCTAGTTCATATTGCTAGTGATTGCTACAACAACAGAATTAGATCAGAACTTGATTACCTTGGTTCCATGGAATCAGACTTCTTTAGTTCATATTGCTAGTGATTGCTACAACAACAGAATTAGATCAGAACTTGATTATCTGGGTTCCATGGAATCAGACTTCTTTAGTTCATATTGCTAGTGATTGCTACAACAACAGAATTAGATCAGAAATTGATTATCTGGGTTCCATGGAATCAGACTTCTTTAGTTCATATTGCTAGTGATTGCTACAACAAAAGAATTAGATCAGAACTTGATTATCTGGGTTCCATGGAATCAGACTTCTTTAGTTCATATTGCTAGTGATTGCTACAACAACAGAATTAGATCAGAACTTGATTATCTGGGTTCCATGGAATCAGACTTCTTTAGTTCATATTGCTAGTGATTGCTACAACAACAGAATTAGATCAGAACTTGATTATCTGGGTTCCATGGAATCAGACTTCTTTAGTTCATATTGCTAGTGATTGCTAAACAACAGAATTAGATCAGAACCTGATTATCTGGGTTCCATGGAATCAGACTTCTTTAGTTCATATAGCAAGTGATTGCTAGTGATTGCTACAACAACAGAATTAGACCAGAACTTGATTATCTGGGTTCCATGGATCAGACTTCTTTAGTTCATATAGCTAGTGATTGCTACAACAACAGAATTAGACCAGAACTTGATTATCTGGATTAGATCACGTAGCTAGTGATTGCTACAACAACAGAATTAGATCAGAACTTGATTATCTGGGTTCCATGGAATCAGACTTCTTTAGTTCATATTGCTAGTGATTGCTACAACAACAGAATTAGATCAGAACTTGATTATCTGGGTTCCATGGAATCAGACTTCTTTAGTTCATATTGCTAGTGATTGCTACAACAACAGAATTAGATCAGAACTTGATTATCTGGATTCCATGGAATCAGACTTCTTTAGTTCATATTGTTAGTGATTGCTACAACAACAGAATTAGATCAGAACTTGATTTCCTGGGTTCTATGGAATCAGACTTCTTTAGTTCATATTGTTAGTGATTGCAACAACAACAGAATTAGATCAGAACTTGATTATCTGGGTTCCATGGAATCAGACTTCTTTAGTTCATATTGCTAGTGATTGCTACAACAACAGAATTAGATCAGAACTTGATTACCTTGGTTCCATGGAATCAGACTTCTTTAGTTCATATTGCTAGTGATTGCTACAACAACAGAATTAGATCAGAACTTGATTATCTGGGTTCCATGGAATCAGACTTCTTTAGTTCATATTGCTAGTGATTGCTACAACAACAGAATTAGATCAGAACTTGATTATCTGGGTTCCATGGAATCAGACTTCTTTAGTTCATATTGCTAGTGATTGCTACAACAACAGAATTAGATCAGAACTTGATTATCTGGGTCCATGGAATCAGACTTCTTTAGTTCATATAGCTAGTGATTGCTAGTGATTGCTACAACAACAGAATTAGATCAGAACTTGATTATCTGGGTTCCATGGAATCAGACTTTTTTAGTTCATATAGCTAGTGATTGCTACAACAACAGAATTAGATCAGAACTTGATTATCTGGGTTCCATGGAATCAGACTTCTTTAGTTCATATTGCTAGTGATTGCTACAACAACAGAATTAGATCAGAACTTGATTATCTGGGTTCCATGGAATCAGACTTCTTTAGTTCATATTGCTAGTGATTGCTACAACAACAGAATTAGATCAGAACTTGATTATCTGGGTTCCATGGAATCAGACTTCTTTAGTTCATATTGCTAGTGATTGCTACAACAACAGAATTAGATCAGAAATTGATTATCTGGGTTCCATGGAAACAGACTTCTTTAGTTCATATTGCGTGTGATTGCTACAACAACAGAATTAGATCAGAACTTGATTACCTGGGTTCCATGGAATCAGACTTCTTTAGTTCATATTGCTAGTGATTGCTACAACAACAGAATTAGATCAGAACTTGATTATCTGGGTTCCATGGAATCAGACTTCTTTAGTTCATATTGCTAGTGATTGCTACAACAACAGAATTAGATCAGAAATTGATTATCTGGGTTCCATGGAATCAGACTTCTTTAGTTCATATTGCTAGTGATTGCTACAACTACAGAATTAGATCAGAAATTGATTATCTGGGTTCCATGGAATCAGACTTCTTTAGTTCATATTGCTAGTGATTGCTACAACAACAGAATTAGATCAGAACTTGATTATCTGGGTTCCATGGAATCAGACTTCTTTAGTTCATATTGCTAGTGATTGCTACAACAACAGAATTAGATCAGAACTTGATTATCTGGGTTCCATGGAATCGGACTTCTCTAGTTCATATTGCTAGTGATTGCTACAACAACAGAATTAGATCAGAACTTGATTACCTTGGTTCCATGGAATCAGACTTCTTTAGTTCATATTGCTAGTGATTGCTACAACAACAGAATTAGATCAGAACCTGATTATCTGGGTTCCATGGAATCAGACTTCTTTAGTTCATATTGCTAGTGATTGCTACAACTACAGAATTAGATCAGAAATTGATTATCTGGGTTCCATGGAATCAGACTTCTTTAGTTCATATTGCTAGTGATTGCTACAACAACAGAATTAGATCAGAACTTGATTATCTGGGTTCCATGGAATCAGACTTCTTTAGTTCATATTGCTAGTGATTGCTACAACAACAGAATTAGATCAGAACTTGATTATCTGGGTTCCATGGAATCGGACTTCTCTAGTTCATATTGCTAGTGATTGCTACAACAACAGAATTAGATCAGAACTTGATTACCTTGGTTCCATGGAATCAGACTTCTTTAGTTCATATTGCTAGTGATTGCTACAACAACAGAATTAGATCAGAACCTGATTATCTGGGTTCCATGGAATCAGACTTCTTTAGTTCATATAGCAAGTGATTGCTAGTGATTGCTACAACAACAGAATTAGACCAGAACTTGATTATCTGGGTTCCATGGATCAGACTTCTTTAGTTCATATAGCTAGTGATTGCTACAACAACAGAATTAGACCAGAACTTGATTATCTGGATTAGATCACGTAGCTAGTGATTGCTACAACAACAGAATTAGACCAGAACTTGATTATCTGGGTTCCATGGAATCAAACTTCTTTAGTCCATATAGCTAGTGATTGCTACAACAACAGAATTTGTCAAGTTTCAAGTTCTGAATTTCTCGAGTCAGAAAACAGAATTTGACAGTACGTGAGTACCAGTTTCTTAGTTCTGATATATATGCAGCTGAAGCAATTCAGATCATTTGTTCAAATACTGGTATAACTGTGATAATTCAGATTCAGTCATGAAATAATATCACAACAGTTTATGCATTTTATTATTATGACTTTAAGATAAAGGGCCCTAATTCATCTGAATATTGTCTCATTAGAACCGTTTGATTATTTTATCAGGACATATCAGTAATATTATTTTGTAGGTTAATATTTGTAAACGGTAACCTTTGTTATCTCGATAAAATCTTCAATTCCCATGGTAATTATTTTACATAGGTTTTACTGTATTGTTATGGAGGTAAAAAACAATCACATTTCTGTAAATCCATCATTGATTGATACTAACTAGTTATAAAATGATTTGTATTTGTCTTTATGTAAAAAAAAATCTTTATAGAGATATTTAAGGCTAGAGTTAAAAATATATCTGTTTGCCCAAACCCGACCCACCTGTCTCAGGTTAGGGTTGGTAGGTAGGGAAATTCTTTTTTTTTTTTTTCCTTTCAAAGAAAAATAGCATGTAAAAATTGTTTTACCTGTAAATACCTTTAAAATGTAAGACTTAAATTATGGTAATGTCAGACATGTCAGGATCTTATTACCTAAACTAATTATAATAAAAGAGATCTATAATTTCCCATTAGACCTTGAAATGTTTCTAATAATAATTCAAGTTGTTCATTGTTTTCCCACTTAAATGTCCATATTCTTTTTTCTATGTCAACATTGGTTAGTGGTGTTCAAGCTTTGGTTTTCAGAGTTGTATTTTATGTTTGTCATTTATTGTGTTTTATGTTTGCCCTTTGTTCTCTGACATGTTTTTTTTTCTCACAATTTTCAGTGTACCTTTGGTAACTTCTTTACATTTTTTGGTAAATCATTAAACGAAGATTTTTACTAAATTTCTTATAAATCAAATTTCAAAACTGGGTCAAATTTCAACACTGGGTCAAATTCTTGTACAATGCTTATTGGTTCTTCAAGATCAGGTTCAAAAGAGTGTCCAGACGGGTCAGAGACGGTAACATCTATTTGGTCAGTTTTCATCAGCATAAAATCATCATCGCAAACTTCATCAAACACTTCTCTCCACATTCTTGTATTTTCATAGCGATAAAGTCTATTTGCCACTAGAGGTTTAGATTTTGATCCAATTTTCATTTGGATCGAAAACGAGAGGGTAAACATGTTGTCATATTTTCATCTATATCATTTTGAGGCTTACACAGCAGGAATCGTCCATATGTTAAAGCGCTGTTTTGACAGACAATTTTAAGTAACGAACTCAAGACGGATACGGATACAAAAAATCCGGGGAAAAAAAAACATCGTGAATTTTGAACAAAAAAAAATTTTGAGTCGGCGAAATTTTTTGGGTCGGTCGGGTTAGGGCAAACAAACATATTATTATTTATGGCCTAATTGAGAAACTTCTACAGTTACATCAGTAATACTTTCATTGTGATAAACACCTCGGTATACTGGTAATAAGATTGAAGATTTTAAACATTTGAAAAATTTGGAATATAATTGATGGATTTGATGTTTATTGTTTCAATCTTTATTTATCCCTGACTGTACATTAGAGATTTATTGAATAGAGATCAAGTAATATATAACCATAAAAAAAATTCAAACATTAAAATAATATCATTATACATATACATTTACATAAGAAAGTTAAATAAGTAGTTCAAAAACACATATGCACAATTACTTTTATTATGTGTGATGGCCTTTAGTCCATGCTTAAATTAGGCTCTCCATCATTTACCTAACAAGATTGAAGCATCATTTCTACTAGTCAGCATCCACCAGGGTTTGTAGAGGGATGCCAAGAAATTGTAAAATTAGATCATCTGGTGTAGCTAAAATTAAATGCCTGTTGATATTCACGTTAAACTGTTTCATGAAGATATGAATTTAATAATGATAACTGTCAGTTGCTGAAGGATATTTTAATTATCTGTAATTCTAAAAGATAGAGTGCTCCATCAAGTTGATATGACTGAGTTAATCCCAGTAATGCCATCAGTTACATTCTTACAGTTTAAACTGTTTCAGAGGGTATCTAAAATTCAACATTGATCCTCTCTGGCAGAAAAAAAAAAGATTGAAAAAGGAAGAAATAAATCCAATTTGTTTTCCTGAAGGCATCATTTCAATAATTTTTTTTCTAAATTGACATAAGAATTCTAAGTACTTAACAAATGTTATTGACTTAAATATTTAAAAGAAAGGGTTTAGTAGATTTTTGTACTTAGAGTTACAATCAGCAAAATTGTATTTCTTGGGATTTAAATAAAGTTACTGATTCTGAATCTTTTATTCAAGTATCAAATAAAACAGATATTCTTTGTTGTGTTAAGAGTATTAAAATAGTAAATTGTATGGCAACAATACATATAAATACAAAGTTTGTTCCTGTCAGTTTTATAAACATATAATACTTTAAATGTATTACAATATATTATAAAGCTGTCACAATACATATACAACAGAGTCATATCTATTGTGCTGACTTCCAGTAATTATTAGTCCCCTAGCTACCGGCAAAAGCCGAAGGGGACTTTAGGTTTGCACTCTGTCTGTCCATCCGTCCGTCTGTCACGCCTAAGTTTTCCACACTTTTTTTTCAAAATGCTTTTAGATAATGAACTGATTTTTGGTATATGAGTCAACCATGATGAGTTACAGATCAAGTTTACATTTCGTTTCTATCTGCTAATTTTTACCGGAGTTATGGCCCTTTGATCTTTGAAAATTCACAGAAATTTTAGTTTTCTGCACTTTTTTTCTACATGCTTGCAGAAATGGAACTAATGTTTGGTATGTGACTCTACCATGATGAGTTACAGATCAAGTTTATGTTTCGTTTCCATCTTCTAATTTTTACGGGAGTTATGGCCCTTTGAACTTTGAAAATTCACTGATATTTCAGTTTTTCGCTATCTTTTTTTAAAAGCTTTTACATAATGAACTGATTTTTGGTATTTGAGTCTACCATGATGAGTTACAGATCAAGTTTACGTTTCGTTTCCATCTGCTAATTTTTACTGGAGTTATGGCCCTTTGATCTTTTAAAATTCACAGAAATTTTAGTTTTCTGCACTTTTTTCTACACGCTTGCAGAAATGGAACTAATGTTTGGTATGTGACTCTACCATGATGAGTTATAGATCAAGTTTATGATTCATTTCCATCTGCTAATTTTTATGGGAGTTATGGCCCTTTGAACTTTGAAACTTCACTGAAATTTCAGTTTTCCGCTCTTTTTTCTACACACTTGCAGTTAATGAATTGTTTTTTGGTATGCAGGTCTCTATTACACTCCATATCAAGAACTGTTAGACTAGTGCCTACTGTAATGTATGTGTCATTATATATAATAAAACAAAAACTAAATTTCATTACAATTGACCTAGTAATTATTCTTTTTCCACACACTGTCAAAAATAAGGTTTTGGGAGAATTAACCTATTCATGATTAAACTTAAAATTTTTGAGAACTCCATTGCTGGTTTTTGATTTTACTATGATCCAGTTTTGCTTTACATCTTGAACAACATGTATAATTTATAACTGTAAATCTTTGTACCATATAATATGGAACATTTTACCTAAAACTTTGGGATAAGTGAAATATGCAACTGGTAGGCGACTATGTATTGTTTTGCAATACTCTCAGAATGCTTGTTTAATTTAAGATACCTGTATATCCTTATAAGTCATTTGTAGCAAAAAGTTATGATATCATGAGTCGAGATCCAATTAGAAGCAAAACTTTCTGTATTGAAAACATTTTTGCTCACCTAGTTAAAACCAGCTGAGAGTATGTTATGTTGAAGTGTGTGCAAAATTTAAATGATAGTAATTTGTTGATGCATACCAGTATTTTAAAAAATATCTGGCATTGCTCTTTGAAATTAAATGCAAATAAAGTTTGACTTGAGTGATACAAATCTTACTGGGCCTCTTGTTGACTCTTGAATTTTGTAACATAAATTATATGTATATGGTCGTAGTATTAATACCAGGTGAGCTCCTTGCCCAATTCAATCTTCCTCTGGTAATTTGTTTATTCTTTATTTTAAGTAAATAATTAGTGATATATCAGTGATTAGGTTATACTTTAATGTTCATTTATATAATATATCACCTGTTTTTCAATACAAAGGATAATAACATTTTTAATTCCCGCAAAAATACTTTCAAATTTTTTCCTCAAGACTTAAATAACATGTGTTTAATTGGTGTTATACATGCTAAATTATCAGGAATCCATTGATTTTATATGTTTATCTCATTAATTATGTATGTAAAAGTCTGTCTTGATTTACTGATAAAATCAACAGAACTTTCTAAATCATTAGACCAAAAAAAAAAAAAAAAAATGAAACGTCTTTGTTTTTTTTAATATTAATACAAATTTCATTACATATTTTTGTTTGTTGAAATAACTTAAATAACCATCAACTTAATGAAAACATATACATCAACTTGTAAACCTTTTTTTACTTTAAAGAAATTAAATGTTTCTGCCTGAATTTGATTAAACTTAGTACACAGTTTTCATTAGATCATCACATGCTTTAATTATTTCCAAATGAACAAACTTGACCTTGACCTTTTTGGAACAAGATGATCAAAATTATCTTATGGACCTTTTCTAACTGTTCTTTAGTCACTGTCAAATCAAGAAAAAATTGTTAAAATAAATTATTATTTCTGATGTATAGAGATTCAAGTTACAGTATAGAAACCCCCTATATAAACCACCTGTAAATAAAGACCACATGTTCATTAAGACCAGTTTTAAGGTTTTTATGTTTACACCAAAAAATGTGTTTATTACAATCATATTTCTTAAGTACCATTGGTTGTCTTTCTACACAAGTAATACTATGTAAATATGCCAGGTTTATTGTTTTATCACATACCCATTGAATCTTACTATAGTGATACATTACATTTTAAGGCTATGTGATACAATTGTTCGTATCGCACATGTGCGATATAACATTCCGTATCACCATAGTAGCTGGGAACTACTTTTAGGGGAATTTCCTCTTTCAACAACAATAACATTACATTATGAATACGTTAGAACTTTTTCTATGTGACGTCATCATTCAGTTGGGAGAATTTTGTCAAGTTGAGAATCCTGAAATATGTTAACAAATTTTGATAGATCAATGTTTGTTTTTTAAGTTTTAACCAGCTTTTACGATAGTAGTAGTAAAATGTTAACAAATGATGTTTTAAACAAAAAATTTGTTTGTTGTATTTACATTGTAATTACTTTTAGCAGGTCCTTTTTTATGTTTTTCCAGTCAGATATCAGTTTCTTCCAATCAGATTAAAAATCAATATGAAAAAGCTAATTGTTAATTTAGTGGCAGACTAAGTTAGAAAGAAAGCTTTGCATTCAGTTTGGTAGGGTATGAGATAAAAACAAAACCAAACATGATTTTCTGACATAGCTGATCGCACTCGATTATTGTACGGACGCATACATTACACTTGTGCACGGAACACACTCGTGTAACGTATCTGTACACAAAATAAACTCATGCGATCAGCTACGTCAGAAAACCACATGTGTGTGGTTTTGTGTATTTATGTTGTTTCATCTTTCTGATTTGTAACGAGATCAATGGTTCTGATGTGCTTAGTTAATTATGCTAGTTGCATAAGAGTATTTTAAAACAAGTGTCTTACTGAAAGAAGTTTTAAAACAATTGAAGTGTGTTACTGAAAGAGTGAAGAGTTTACCGAAAGAGTGAAGAGTTTACTGAAAGAGTATGTAAAACAAAAGTGGAGTGTTTTACTGATTATAATAATCAGATGATGATTGGTTTTATTAACTTTATAATTATAGTATCATCTTTTATATAATAATCTAATACAACATTCTGTCATTAGCTCACCTGGCAAAGCCAGGGTGAGCTTATGGAATGGTAAAGCGTGCGTGCTTCCGTAAACTTTAATCTTCTTCTCTGAATCCAATAGGCCAATTCAAATGAAATTTGGTTTGAAAGGTCCTTAGTTTCTATAGATTAAAAATTGTATCCGACATGTCCGTCCTAAATCCAAGATGGCTGCCGTTACTATAAATAGCAAAAATCGAAAAAATGGCCATAACAGGTTTATTTATGTACCGATTTTGTTGAAATTTGAAACATAAAAAATAGATGTCAGGGGATTAAACATGTATAACGGGTTTCGCTATATGATTTTTAGTTTTTGCAATAATTACGTAATATGCAAATAAGGTTTATTTTTAGCTTTAAAAATCTTCTTCTCTGAAAGTGCATGGCCAATTGAAATGATATCGAGTGTGGAAGGTCCTTGTGTGGTATAGATTCAAAATTTTATCCGACATATCTGTCAGAAATCCAAGATGGCTGTCGTTACTATAAATAGCAAAAATCGAAAAAAATGGCTATTATGGGTTTATTTATGTCCCGATTTTGTTGAAATTTGAAACATAGAAAATAGATGTCAGGTGATAAAACATATATAACAGGTTTTTCCGTATGATTTTTCGTTTGTGCAATAATTACGTAATATGCAATTAAGGTTTAATTTTAGCCAAAATCTTTGAGAATCTTCTTCTCTGAAAGTACATGGCCAATTGAAAGGATATTGAGTGTGGAAAGTCCTTTGGTGGTAAAGATTCAAATTGTATCCAAGTGAAGTAGAGGATTCAGGCCTGGAGAGGCTTCCAATTTTCAAAAAATTTTGAAATATTGTTTTGTAACCTTTAATTTCAGAGATAATTTTTAACAATGTATTAAAATACTACAGTAATTAAAATGTTTGACAGTGATCTTGATAAGATAAAGTCATTCGACATCAATCGAAACATCATTTATGATGAAAAAGGTACAAATGTTCATGACACATATTGTCACTGGCGTCAAAATGTACCGATATGTGATGTAAATTTTGTTGCCCATTTTGCAGGAAAAATGTCCTGCTCAACTTGGTTCATTTTGTTATCGGCGACAATATGTACCATTGGGCGACAATATGTACAGTCATTGTAGGTACGTATTGTCTTTGGCGACAATATGTACAGTCATTGTAGGTACATATTGTCGCCCAATGGTACATAGTTTTGTTTTGTTTCTATATTTTTGTTAACTACATTTTCTATTTGTATATCTTCACAGTTTTTATTGTGATTTGCTTTGAATGAACCAGCGGTGATAAAGGACACCAGTGTATGGTTTAAAGAGGTTCCATTGTATAAATAATTTTATGTGTTTTTATGTTTTAGAGAGAACAGATAAAATTCCAATGAATTCCATTAAAGCTGTAGTTAGTGAACCTATAGAAGGAAATGATGAATATCATATAATGGTGAGTTTATATTTGATCTTAATTATTTGTCATTATGACCAGGCTGTTCAAAGCTTATTAAGAATAACCAGTTGCTAAGAAAAATTTAAACCTATGTATCATTCAGTATTAAATGGTTTTCTCTCAATCATTTGTTTATATAATTTATCTTCCATTTATCTGTCATAAAAAGGTTATGTTTATAATTAGAAAATCAATTTGGTTAAGCTGGTAGAGCTTTGAACAGCTGGAACTTGACCCAGATTTGCATTTCATTTTATTTCTTAGCAAAATTGTGTATAGAATTTAAAAGACCTTTTTTTACCCTTGGACGAATTTAGTTTAAGTGTCAAATAATAAAGACCAAATCAATTTGTATCTTTATGACAAAGCTCAGTAAGATTTTAGTTAGCATTAATAATTTATTAATTTATATATTATTTTATATAATTAGATGCTCTCTCTCTCTCTCTCTCTCCTCTCTCTCTCTCTCTCTCTCTCTCTCTATATATATATATATATATATATATATATCCTAGTATATTCATTAATATAAGACACAAATTAAATGTTGCTGATACTGATTGCCTTAAGCTAAAGTTATCTACATTTAAATGAAAAACCTATAAGATACAAAAATGTGATACAGAAAAGTAATTATTTGGAGTAAAATGATGGATGAATGCCCAGGGTATATGTTAATTGTGATTGTACAGAGATGCAGACAAGCTTGTCTTTCTTTTAACCTCTTCAAATCCAAATGCCCATTGAAGAAGACTGCAAAAGTCGTAGTTCTCTCGCAATGGAAAAGTTATATATGTAACAAAATAAAGCTTCTGGTGTGAATTTGATAATTTAAGAAAACTGAAGGAAGACCATTAAGTTAGGGAGTATGGGTTAGAAAACTTCTCAAAGATGTGCCTTTACTGAATCTTTGTATCAAGCTTCATAAATTTCCATTCAAAAATAAAGTAGTTAGAGTGCTGACTAAATCTTGAGTGAAATTACCAAAGGAAAATGACTCTGTTATCAAGACGGGGTAAAATAATATTTAATTTTTAGCTCACACCTGAGCACAAAGTGCTCAAGTGAGCTATTGTGATGAGTCATTGTCCATCGTGTGACGTGCGTCATGCGTCATGTGTCGTGCATCAATTTTTGATTGTTTACACTCCCAAGGCCACAATTTGAGTGCAATCTTCATCAAACATTGTCAGAATGATCCTCTTGATAAAAGCTAGCTCAAGTTCGTACATGTGCCATGTTGAGTCAATAAGTAGGTCAATAGGTCAATTATATAGAAACCTTGTTAACACTCCTCAGGCCCCAATTTTTGTCTAATCTTCATCAACCTTAGTCAGAATAATGCTCTTGACGAAAGCTAGCTCAAGTTCGTATATGGGCCATGTTGGGTCAATAAGTAGGTCAATAGGTCAATTATATAGAAACCTTGTTAACACTCCTCAGGCCCCAATTTTTGTCAAATCTTCATCAACCTTAGTCAGAAAAATGCTCTTGACGAAAGCTAGCTCAAGTTTGTATATGGGCCATGTTGGGTCAATAAGTAGGTCAATAGGTCAATTATATAGAAACCTTGTTAACACTCCTCAGGCCCCAATTTTTGTCTAATCTTCATCAACCTTAGTCAGAATAATGCTCTTGACGAAAGCTAGCTCATGTTCGTATATGGGCCATGTTGGGTCAATAAATAGGTCACTAGGTCAAATTGTAGAAAAACCTTGATAACATATATGAGGGGTCAATTTTAGACCAATCTTCATCAAACTGGCTTAAAATGGTCCTCCTGACAAAAACTAGCTCAAGTTTTTATATGGGTCATGTTGGATCAATAAGTAGGTAGGTCACTTGCTCGAAATATAGGAAAAATTTCTTTTAAGAATAGAAGCTCCAGTCTGCCAAAATCAAGCTGAGAGTACATCATTTTTAGGTGAGAGTCCAGGGCCTTATAGCCCTCTTGTTTTTGGAAATATTACCATACCAAATACTAATTGGATATAATATTGCAGAAATAAAGATGTTAAGAGTGTTTTAAAAAAGAAACTTTGTAAAAAAAGAGAGCATGGAATAAGACATGAAATCCCGTGAGATACTGCCATAATTAATCCTTATATAACGTTTTCCATTACTCTGTTTAAAAATAAAATTGTTAAATTGCATATTAGAAAGGATATATTATATGTGAATGGGCCAGATCTTATATCCACTCAAAGAAACATGTTACATGTGTTATTAGGGATGATGGGTTTGTAATGTATCAGTGTCTGGTTAAATACCAGCATGATTTGTTGTATATTAACATGATCAGACAGCTTCTATAACTTTTTTATTAGTATTGCTAAACCTTTATTAAATGCAATTGCAACTGCAGTTGTGCATTTTAAGTTTTGATTAGGAATCTTTTAAGACTAACTGCAGCAAATAATAATAAATGTCTCTGTTATACTCGAAGCAATATTAATTTAGAGATAAAATGGCCAAAATTATTCAGTTTTAGTACTTTTCAAATGACATGTTTGTTAAATAGGAACTGTTTTTTTTGATTTTGTAGCAGATTTATGGATCTTGTATTGTGTTTATGTATAGAATCCAGTAATTTTATTTCTTTTTCTGCATTTTTACCTAAAACAATTTTACCATTAAAGAAAAGTACAACCATTTTAATGATTTGATGGTTCATTAACTTGTTGTTGACCTATATTTCTGACCTATTTTAGAACATGATAGAATATGTGTACAAGTCTCAAAAAGCATTACATTAACTCTTTGCATTTTATTTTAAATTGTTGACCTAGGGATATTGCAAACCTAGCCAAGGTTCTTAAAAAGTTTTAAGACCATCATCACAATATTGTTAAGTATGAAGTTGTATCCAAACTTATACTGGATGTATTTGACGTCCCATAGTTCTGTATTTTTTTCAATCTCAAATTTGATTTTGCGTGTGGCATATGTAGCTAGCTAGACAGGAGGTGCTTACCCTTTGAGAACACACAGCCTCACATCCTTGATGGAAGTTCACGTTTATAACTAAATTTGCCAGCTTTTAAAGTTTTTACTTTGTTTTGGGGATTGTGATTTGGACATGGACTGGTATGTTTGTGTTTTGGGGATTGTGATTTGGACATGGACTGGTATGTTTGTGTTTGGGATTGTGATTTGGACATGGACTGGTATGTTTGTGTTTTGGGGATTGTGATTTGGACATGGACTGGTATGTTTGTGTTTTGGGGATTGTGAATTGGACATGGACTGGTATGTTTGTGTTTTTGGGATTGTGATTTGGACATGGACTGGTATGTTTGTGTTTTGGGGATTGTGATTTGGACATGGACTGGTATGTTTTTGTTTTTGGGATTGTGATTTGGACATGGACTGGTATGTTTGTGTTTTGGGGATTGTGATTTGGACATGGACTGGTATGTTTGTGTTTTTGGGATTGTGATTTGGACATGGACTGGTATGTTTGTGTTTTGGGGATTGTGATTTGGACATGGACTGGAATGTTTGTGTTTTGGGGATTGTGATTTGGACATGGACTGGTATGTTTGTGTTTTGGGGATTGTGAATTGGACATGGACTGGTATGTTTGTGTTTTATTATACTTGTTTGATGTTATTTTAAGTTCTGTGTTGAATAATGAATCAGTTGTATGGGGGTTAATTATAAAGCAAAATTAAACATTTACATTTTAAATTTTCAAAGCAGTTGCTATGCCTTAATTTAAAAGCAAGTAATATTTTTGTTTTAAATTAATTGGATAGATAGAGACTTTCAGAATTGCTGCATTGTTCAAATCTTTACAGCTGTAACTTTAATCAAATTTTTCCCTCTCGTCAGCATTTTATATTGAAGTCATTTCAGAATTTGGGGAAAAAAACTAAAATTCATTCAATATTTAACAAATTTTACAAAATTACTGGTTAATGAGTTTTTTTCTGTTTGCTTTACCCAGCAGTAGAAGTAACGGCTATATTAGTATCATTTCCAATAACTTCAGTAATCAAATTAATCAAATAATGCTCATTTTGTTATAAATTCAGTGTTACCTGTGACATTAAAAGTAAACTTTACAACAATTGTGTCTTGTGTATATATATATATATATATATATATATATATATATATATATATATATATATATAGTTAAGTAAATCTTTCCATTTAATCTAAATTGTAATACTGTCAAATCTTCAAATAAAGGCCATCTAGTAAATTACTTTTTTCATCAAAATTTAATAAGTTTATTTATTTGAAAAGAAAATTTTATACATAGGAATTAAATGAATTTAAGAATTAATAACAATTTATCTAAACAAACATCAGACAATTATTACTAATAATCCAGAATTGTAACAGATGAATTTTAATGAACTTTTTATATGCATGGTAAACACACTTTCTGGTATGGACAACATGTTTTAAAACATGATTTTTATTTCATGATTTTATCAAATAAGTGCAGGAGAACTGAATTATATAATAATAAGTCTTGACAGGTTGACAACATTGACTGGTGTATTATTGTTCTGTATCAAGTGAAGTGGAATTAGCCAATTACAATGGTTTTATTATATTCCTCCTTCTGACTCTAAGACAACATGCTATATGTTATTATCTGTCAATAAATCATGTCAAGTACATATACATTGATGAAAAAAAATCACTGGTACTAATCAATTTGTAAGGATTTTGGTCTAAAAAAATAAACAAACAGAAACAAGTGTTTATTATACCACTGTGTATTATTTTATTATTTTTTAATTTGGGACTAATTTTACCCCAAAAATGTATCAAAATGGACCTTTGTTCAAAAGGCACATCAAACTGATCTCGTCCTTTGTTATTTCTATTAATTTGGATTATATCCAACAACTCACCTCAGAGTAATGCTCTAGACAAAGGTTGAAGCTGTCAAATTAGAATAGAAAATGCAGCAAAACCAATATTTCTTCATTGGGGGATATAATAATAAATGCACAAGTACATGGTGTTGGCATTGATAGGAAACGATTGTCATTTAATCGAAAAAGTATGTGACTGTATAGCTCTAGCATAAAAAAGTTTGCCTTTATGGGAGATGTTTTCACAGGTTTGATTTTCTTCACCAAATCGCATTTACATGATCTAAATTAGTGAAAGCATTATTCTTGTTTTGGTATAGAGTTTTCTTTTTGAACCAGTTGGGGGGGGGGGGGGGGGGGAGGGGGTAAGGGCTGTTGGCACATTGGAAACCAAGCTGTTGAACCAACACTGTAATTTTTTCAAAGTGAAGATGTATATTAACTTTTAGCTTGCCTCAGCTAAAAGCTTAGAGGAGCTATTGCTATCCATCTCCATCTGTGTTTCATGTGTCGGTGTCATGCATAAACTTCTTAAATTTTATCTTCTCCTCCATTTTTAATTGAAACTTGGTAACCATCATGCTTGGGTGAAGCCCTTTCAGATTTGCAAAATGAAGGATTTATGTCCCCTTGGGACCCCACAAAGGGGGGAAATAGTGAAAAATTTTAAAAATCTTCTCCTCTGAATATATAAAGGATAAAACTTAGTTATTTCATTTATAACATTCTTAGGTCACCTAGTTTCAGATTTGCACCAATAGTAGCCATGGAGCTCAAAATGGGGAAATGGTAAGGCACTAAGTGGGGAAATTGCTAAAAATTATATATTTGTCACTATATCTTGAAAACTATTAACTTTTTTATAGGCATATATATTAGAATATTGTAGATATTGACATGACGATCATTTTGATATTTGATGCAAAGTCATATGTTGAAAGGTCAAGGTCACAGCTGCAAAAGGAGACTTCAATTGCTAATTATTTTGAAAACTATCAACTTTTTGTATAGGCATGTATATTAGAATATTGTAAGTATTGACATTACATGACAATCATTTTGATATCAGTTCAAGGTCATACATGTTGAAAGGTCAAGGTCACAGCTGCAAAAGAAGACTTAAATTGCTAATTATCTTAAAAACTATTAACTTTTTGTATAAGCATATGTATCTGAATATTGTAGGTATTGACATGACAGTCTTTTTTAAAAATGGTTCAATGTCATATGTTAAAAGGTCAAGGTCACAGCTACAAAAAAAGACTGAAATTGCTAATTATCTTGAAACTAAACTTTTTGTATAGGCATGTATATTAGAATATTGTAGGTATTGACATGACAATTATTTTGATTTATGGTTCGAGGTCATACATGTTAAAAGGTCAAGGACATAGCTGCATAAGTATACTGAAATTGGTTAATGATTTGGAAATTATTCATTGCACTACAGTTTCTTCATGCATATTATATAAGCTACTTATAAATGAAATGTGACTGTATATATTTCTGATTAAGTTTGTGGCAGTTCTTAACTTGAGAAAACTTGTAAAGTTTCTGTACTTAATATATTGTAAAGGCTCATTTGCCCTCTTGTTTATAAAAATTTTCTAACTTGTTTAAATGAAATTATTTAAAACAGATTGTTGATATTGTTATACTAAATATTTGTATAATTTGATTTTAGGGAATCCAGCTCGGCCCTACAGAAGCCTCCAGATACTGGATATATTGGGTTCCAGCACAATATGTTGACGCTATCAAGGACACTGTTTTAGGGAAATGGCAATACTTCTGAAACTTCTGAAAATGAATTCCTGTTTGAAATAAAAAACAAAAATCTCAGATGTGATGATGATGATGATGTAATTTTCATGCAACTTGATGTTACATAGTTATATTTCTACAAGAAAATGAGTGCTTGGTTCACTGTATGAATGTATTGAATTTTCTGTTGTTGTTTTATGGCAGTATAAATGGCTTTATGGTTAAAAAACATATTACAATGCTTTTTAATTTTTTTCCCATGAAAGGCATCCTAAATATCCAAAGGTGCATGCATGTATTTTAACGATATTTATATTGTTCTTGTGCTTAACTTTTGGCTTTAAAGTTTTCTTGAACTTGAAGTTCTATTTGTTATATTTTATTTCATGAAGTTTTAGGTTAAAAATGACATGTCGAATTTGACCAAGCTAGTGATATTTCATCCTGAATACCATTACACCTATTCTAAATTGTACTTTATGTTGAATAGAAGGATCATACATGGTACACATACTTTTATACTGTAACAGTTTGCATCATTCCTTTAGTCAAAAAGTAAAGGAGGCTAAGTAACAAGAAACTTATTAAACACAACCATATAAGTATAGAATATGGTACTGTAGAACCTTTGGCATTGCATGAGGTGGTAATGCCATAATAAATTTTTGTTTTACTCATCATTGTTTTATGACATTTAAATGTAACATATTGTAAATCATCAACAATTTGAATCATAAATCTCAAACAAAATCTGTACCAAATAATAAGGAATCTGAAAGCAGAATAAATAGGGCTTTAAAATCCTCATTAAATTTTGTTAATGCTTTCTTTCAGAATAACAAAATGATTTTTATCTGTGGCACCAAGTTATTATTTCACTATAAATGGTATGTCATAATCATTATTTTCCCCACTAATTTACTAGTGATCTTATTAAGTGGGAAAGGATTGTGTTCATGAATATATTCATGTATTGCTCTTTTAAGACAGTCCCAGCATAGCAATAACTGTCAGTCATTGCCATGCATAACTTTATTAGTTTCTATATAAGATATACATGTAACAAGTAAGAACAGTGAACAAAATACCTAAAGCATTTGTTCTGCGAAGAATAATTTGATAGATCTGTAAAACTTTATTGGTTATTTTCGCTTGTAAGAAGGAGTTTTATGTGGCTTATGAATTGTTTTGAAAATGCCAATGTGTATTTTTATCAATATCATTAATATTCATAAGAAGGTATTAGCATGGAGTTTATTGCAGTAAACCTACAACTGAAATTATTAGCCACAATACAAGAAATCATTTTAGATAAATAAGTAATTTGTATGTGTTACGTATTAGATTGTGCAATTTAATGCAACTTTGTGTAAAACTTAATCAGATTGGTCTTAACAGAAACAAGAAATGTCAAGAAATACTAACAAATGAGACTACTGAAAATAAAAAACAAGAAATGGAAAAATTTAAAAGAATGTGATTCAGTCATAGAAACATACTCATTCTGCTTTTTCAAAACCTATTGAATTGTCACCTAAAACGACACAAAAATTTGGATTTAAAAACAGAAAATGAATTCTTTTATAAAATCAATGTTTCCTTAGTAATTGGTTGTGTGAATAAATGTCACTAGTAATTGCAAAGTACTTGCCATGTTCAAAAACCATGCAGTGATGTAGCTTGATAGAAAAACAATTTGGGTTTGGCAGATGTTACATTAGGGGAAAGTCGGCTTATTTGGATCATACGTGTAATTTCGATCAACTGCATTATTTCATTCCCTTTTCTTTACGAGTGCATCGATGGGGTTTTACGAATAATCTCCTGAATACTGGAAATCCCCTTATTAAAAATAGATTCGTTCAGATGACAGACAGCACACATGTCGTGTTTTGATTGGTCGAGAGCAGAGAATGACAACCATCTTCATATAGGCGGTATTTTTTTTCGAAACTCTAAAATACAACTTCCCCCAGATTATTGAAGTTCAGCATTAAGTAAATATATTCTATGCGTTGTAAGACTAAAATTCTAGTGTTAAATAATATGTGTAAAAAAAGAACATTTTTATAATTAATTTACTGGCAGATTTTCTTTTTTAAGCAAAAATCAAGTGATCGAAATTAAACCGACTTTATTTTTTATTTAAAGGGGTAATTTCGATCATGGGAATAATTTAGGAAAAATTGCAATTTTTCACCATTTATACCAGAAAGCGACATTTTTGATAACATATAATGAACTAAAAAATGAATAATTGAATAATTTTGAAACTAACAATAAGTTTCAAATATATGTGTTTCATGGGCGTAGCTTATTTTGAGGCAACCCAGGCAATTGTCTGGTAAAAATCAGATCGTTTTTTTAAATTTCTTTTTACAGGAAAAAACGAAAATTTAGAAAAGAATGAAAAGATTATTTATAGTGAACAAAAATAACATTATGTTTTGTCCTAAGTCATATAAATTTTCTTAATATTTAAATGGCTTAGCGAATATCAGGTTCAGGTGTCGCCAGAATGCACCATCAAGTTAACGCCATTTTTATTCCTTTTTCGGGGAGCATGCCTCTGGATCCCCTAGATTTGAATCGCCTTTTTACCACCTCCCCTGTTTTCCATTCTTTTTTTTTCTTTTTTTGTCTTCTTTTATTTTTTCTCTTGTTTGCCTCGGTTAAGAATTGGTTCCTATCTATGTGCCCCTGAACACACACCACACACAACACACCACACACACACACACACACATATCAGGGGCATTGATAGGATATATATCTGTTAGAATGAAACGTTCTTGAGCTAATTACACTTCAAAAAATTTAGTACACGTAGACTTATTTAATGAGACCAATATACATGTATTCTATTTTATAATTATCCTAAAAATCAAAATATTGTATAGGATGAAGTATTTTGTAATTCCAAATGTGTGGGCTGTTGGTATGCACCATTGGGGAGAAAAGGAACTGGAAATAGGGAAGGGCTTTATTCATATAGAGAATTGAAAACCAGAAAGACCCAAATGCAATTGCTATATATGAAAAATGCAGGAAAAAGGGTATTTAAAGAGGGACAATGCATTTGTAATATCAAAAATCATGAAGTTAAACACCTATCGGAGCGAGACGTAATTTCGCCCCGCCTTTATCACGTCCACTTACAAAGCTTAGGCAGATATGGACTTCCTCTAGCGCCCCGACAGGCAAAGAAATTATTTAAAGTTGTAAAAAAAACATAATTATTACAACCATTAATGAGCTATATTCATTATTCTAGACTCCTTAAAACTCAAATCTTAAAAAAAAATATTTTAAGAATGATAGATATACGTATGTAGCCTATTGCATGTGATCGAAAGTATGAAAGTAATGATCGATTTTACCCGGAATGTGATCGAAATAACCGACTTCAGATTTTGTGTCTGTGAACATTTTTTTGTGTGTAAATTGATTTTCTCATAAGGATACACCGATTTTAGTAATAAAGAGTGACATTCGATCTGTAATTAAAAAATCAACTGGTTTCACCTCGTAATATAGATGGAGTTGTTCCTAAAAACTTTCATGTTTGAAATATGCCGACTTTCCCCTAAGTGAAAAATTATTTGAATAAAGTATGAAGCATTGACATTATTTAATAGATATTATTAATAGTATCATAATAACACCATTCTGAAACCTAGAATCAAAATGGTTGTTTAAAGATGAAATACTTGAGAAGAAGCATATTTGATAGATGCTTGTTAATACTATTAACCCAAGGCTTTTTTATTTTCATGGAGATAAGGCCCTTTGAAGTTTTTAAAAGGATTTTTTGTCAAGAGTTAATCTTCAACAAATTGTCAGAAGTTTACAAAAATTATGGGACAGTGTCAACAGTGACAGGAGATGTACGTATTAAAAACTTGAGTTAAACTTCCTTTGGAGTGACTCATTAAAGTTTTAGAGTTTTTGTTCCGAGTTAACCTCAAAATCATATTATCAAAAGTTAAAAAAGTAAAAGACATTGTTGAAGCAATGATGTTTTTCTTATAATTTTCTTAGTATCTGAGTTATGGTCCCTTGAAGTTTTTAACAGGAAATTTTGTCTGCAGTTCAGAAGTCTTCAAAACTTTAAGTAAGGGAAGTAACAACATTGAATACAGATGTGCTAATTATCGATCTGAGTTTTTTGTCTTTAAACCTATTTGGCATTTAAAGTTTTTAATAGGAAATTCTTTTCACATTAAATCGAAAACATTATATGTTAGAAGTAAAATTAATGGACAATATCAAAAGTGATAGTTGAAGCACATACAAAGAAACTTTGCCAATTTTCAATAAAGTAATGGCCCTTACAAGTTTTCAATTGTAGATTTTTATTCAATTAAACATGAAAAAATATTTTTATAGACTAAAAAAATTGTGCATGTCAATAGAGAAAAGAAATGTGTGTAATAATGATCAAATGCATATCACAAATTATCTTTGGCCAGAGAACCTAATTCACTAAATTTGCTAATGTCATTTTGTTTGTTAAGAATTTCAGAAAATACCAGTACTATAAGGTTTTCATAAAATTTATTTATTTTTTATTTTTTCATAATTTGATTGACATTTAGTGAATTCTGATGTTCCTGTGTAGGTGTCTTTAATAATATGAGTTGGACATTAAACAGGTCTCGTTAGACAATAAACTTTGTTTTACAGTCTGATACAACTAAAACTAATTACTTCAGTTTTTTCCTGATTTTTAAAATCTTTGTCATGACTACAATGTTGATAGTGAGTCAGTTAAATATATTTTTCATGCTGAACATAGATTTATTGGTTGCAAGAATAAGATACTCTTGTCTTGTGTAAAACAAGTTACATGTGTTTTTTTATTCTATAACAGTTGCACATCACTGTTCTAAATTTGCAAGTTACAAGTATGGTAATAAATATAAATGGAGGAAAGTGTTATTTTAGTGTAAAATAATCAATCATCAATGATGTATGAGGCATAGAAAATAGTTTTAAGTCCAAATAAAGTCTTACAAGGTTCTGGAAAATAAATATTGACCTTTTCCACCATACACAGCAGGCTGTAGAAAAATCAGTTTTAACAGAAGAAAATATTTAAAATGGTGACATGATATCTTTTCTAAACTGGTACAGTATTTACAGATGAAGTTTCCGTGCAAAATGAATAGAGCTTGAAAATGTATTTTTCCTGCATTTAATTTGCATTTAATAGATTTTTAAATGTATCCATACTTATTGGCATTCATTGAGGTAGGGATGGTTTTCTGTTTTTTTTGAAGTAAAATATTCTCAAATTGATTTTATTATTAAGTCTTTGATGAACTGGGTTGCTGGTTTTATAACTTTAAAGCATCTAAAATATTCTAGTGAAATTATTTTTGTATTTTTTTTATTATGAATTTTGGTTATTGATATTTTTTTAATGCTGAAAAAAGTTTGGTTTTTTTAGAGAAAGATAATCAATTTTTATTTGATGATGATGAAGCATATAACAAATACCTGCTAAATTTTTTATGTGCCAGATGTGCAGAAAATCATTCCTCATCAGTGACACTAAGACCGAAAAGTTTGATACATAAAAATATAAGCCAAACAGTTGAAAATAATAAATCTAAAGTTAGTTAAAATTATGAATTACCCAAACATTGTTATTATTAAAATAATATCGTCAGTATTACATATTCAGATATATATATCATATACTCAATTTTGTAGCCTCTTTAATCGGGGTATTCTTTTTATTTCTTCAAAAAAAAAAAAAAAAAAAAAAAATTAACAAAAAATAATTAAATCGCGTTTCGTTTCACTGAATTTATAAATGCGACAATTCTATATCACATTTTATTTTATAATATCAATCAGTAAGTTATTCAAAGCTGTTTAAGGCCGAAAACACGACAACCATTAAGCTGAATATCATTATGTCATTGCCACCAATTCCCGTTTCTGAACTCTTAATGACTATGTTTACTACTCAGGATGTTATGATTCTTTCGATTTAATATTTTCTTTAACTCCTTCATATTCTTCAAAGTTATCATTTACAAGCGAAACAAAATTATTTTTCCCTTAGGTCGTCGTTATAACTAGCGCAATAAAAACACTAGGGGCCGAAAAGTTTGATAGATAAAAAAACATACGCAAAACAGTTGAAGATTAAGTACTATAGTTTTTTGTAACTTTAAATGGATACAAATATCTATAACTAGCAATAGTTTAACACTGTGTGTCCACATAATCATTAAAGTATTAAAATTCTAGACATCTCATTATTTAGATATTTTTAATCATTGTAATGTAAGTTTTTGTGCTTGCATCATTTAAGCAACTTCAAAGACATTCAAATGTACCTACACGTGAAATTAAGACATTCAGCTTAGCTTTACAGTTGTATCTGACTTAATATGGAAAGATATACATGAAAATGAACTATACAGTTTTTAAGGACTATGTATGGAAGAAAATGCATGAAGATGAACTGTACAGTTTAAGAGGAAATTGTATTGTAGGTAAACTTGTGTACCTGTACAAATGTTCAGGGCTTGATGTAGAATGTTTAAAATGTAGCTTAAATGGGCAGTTTTAAAGGACTTTGTGTGGAAGATTATACATGAAACTAAACAGTATAGTTTTACAGGGCTTTGGAAGGTTATACTTGTTTTGTAGCTATACAGTTTAACAAGATTTTGTATGGGATATTTATGATTTTGGCAATGTTTAAATGATAGAGGAATAAATGTTAACACATTTGTGTGTCTAAATAAGTTTTAGTGTGTGTCATAGATTATTCGTAGAAGTTACAAGTTTATTTTTTTTTGTCTGCTTTTGCACCGTTTTGACATAGTTTGTAAAGTGTTGAGT